>CM032629.1:21204890-21396510 GCA_019097785.1 Fraxinus excelsior | reverse complement strand
AGAGTGTTAGAGGTCAATTGGATGAAAAAATGAGTCAAAGGGATGAAATATATCCAAAACATTATCACATATCAACTTTCATACGGAAAATTTTTGCACCAGTTTTCAGTTTCGAGTCCAGTTGTTGGAATGAATCTCGTCCCTTAGCTTTGCAATACTTTTTGATGGAAAATATCTACTAACAAATTTATGACTCAATTGGTTCCATGTCGTGATACCCTGAGGTAGGCAAGTATTTTAACCACTCTCTGATTGAGTCTCTCAATGTGTATGGAAAAGCCCAGTCTGATTGCTTCACTGGATACCCTTCATACTCGATAATTGCACACATGTCCAAAAATCTTGATATATGAGCATTGATATTCTCCATAGCTCTCCTAAACAAATATAGTACATTTTGAAACATATTAATCACATCAGTCCTCAGGTAGAATTCTGCCTGACCAAACACCGAATAAACTATGCTAAACTGGCTCTCCACAATCGGTGGAACCATATACGTCCCCGTTAGCCTTGCATTTTCATTAGTTGTAGCTGATAGCCCAAGAATCGCTAACCAAAAGGGTGATGAATTAGGTTTTAAGACTTTTTTGAAAAATTAATCTAAAATCCAGCGCGTAATAACTAGATAGATTAATTCAAATAGTAGCACAAATATGAAAGCAATAAGTAAAGAGGGATATAGAATGCAAACAATATAATTATGGAGGTTCGATCCAATGCAATGATCTACATCTTCCGTTATCAAGCTCTCCCGCACTAGCAATTCCAATTTTACTTTGTTGACTGACTTGTGGTGCAATCCAACTCTTTACAAAGCTTCCGTTGACTTACAAATAAGGAGCACCGATCCTTATACAATGTTGAGCTTTATGGGACCTCAACACAACCCACAAGTTTAAAGAAAATTATTTTTACAAATTGAAACTTCTCTCTTAATAAATAATATGATCACAATTAAGTAAAAAGAAAGAATTAGACTAACACTTTAATAAATAGTAAGGAATGAAGCTCAAGTGTTAGACATGAAAACTTTGATGTGTAGAATGATTTTCAAAATTTAATTTAGTCAAAAGTTTTTTCAAAACTAAAATGATTTGATAATAATAAATGATATGAGAAATTAATATAATTTTTCTCAAAAGAATCTCACTTGAATGCTCTAAAGTTATATTAATGAATGACAAGTGAGTTGGTATTTATAGCGGTTGAAAACGTGAAATTCTCTGTCGAACCGGACATCCGGAACAGTATTGGATGACTGAATAGCCATTACTTTGTCAAAAATTAGAACGTAAAAAACTCGACCGTTGAAGGTGAACAAAACGTCCGGATGGACAGAAATGTCATGGTTTGTTTGTTTGATTTTCTGACAAAAGGTAGGCTTTTGCATGGCGTTTTACTTGCTTTTCAAGGTAAGTGATACTAATAAGATTGAAAATTAAGTTGAGATTCTTACCTTTGAAAAATATTTTTTGTGCAAACGTTTTACGAAGTAAATATTTTTATCGTGGATAAAAATTCGTCACTTGAGCTTTCAATGATTCATTGCTAAGGATTAAAGTATTTTACCTTTACAAGTAAGATCAAACATATAGTTCTAATATCTTCGATTGATTTGGCGCGAGTGCACAATTTTTTGCTCGATTTTAAATTTGGCGTAAGTGCTCGATTTGTCTCCGATTGTTTTGGTGCGAATGCTCGATTTCCAAGCTCGATTGTGAATGTTTTATTTCCATCTTGAGCTTTCTTGATCGTCACCTTCACATCCTTGGGTAGCAATTGTTTGGTCTCCAATTTGTTCAAGTTCACAACATGTAACTATGAAGACTTAAATTCAAATGTTAGAGATGAAAATACTTTGTTTGTTATAATTAAATCATAAGATCAATCATAGAGAAACATTAATCATGAAGCGAAAAGATATATTCATCGTAAAGTAAATAAGGTAATATCCATCATGAAGAAAAATAATGATTACTGTTTTGAATGAGGCGGATGAGAAAAGTGGGCATAGAAATAGGCGTAGAAGACATTCCGTTGAGCTTGCATCGTTGTATGTTGTGCTTGAATGGCTTCCTATTTAGCTAGTATGGCGGCCTATTAAGCTAGCATCTGATGGAGCATCCAGCCAAAGCCATCAACCGAGGATGTGAGGGAGTCAATACGGCCGTTGAATATGTTGTACTAATACTCGGTAAACATGAAGCCACTACCCAAAGATCGAGGGATACTAGAGCCTGGAATGTCGTGAGAAGAAATAGAGATTTCGGTACGTCATCATCGTCACCATTGTCATCACCCTTAAATGGTAGAGTCGAAGGACCCGAGGTGGGGTCGAACTCCTTGGTATGTGCCACCCACTGACCATGTTCTTTAGTAGTTTTCATGTGTTTAAGGGTTTAAATGTTTATAGTGTTGGTAGGTCGAAGTTGGACAAATGTCTTATCATCCAAAGAAACGTTAAAGTGTTTAAACTTTTCGTGAGAAGCATGTCATATGGTAAAGCTTTAACGTGTCGTGAGGAATGGACAAGTTTCATGAGTCCTAATGTAATGGTGAGAAAATCAAGTTTCCAATTGCCAAGAAAATAGTGAGAAGAAAGAGATCAAACGAACTCACTTCATCCCGTTGACCTTTTCATGGTAGGATAACATTTGCAATGATGTTTTGTAAAACCTTTCATGGAAGAGTCAACAGATTTGCACTAACTTTCATGATATTTTCAAAAAAATTCCCGATGATACAACGACAAGCCTCGGTAGGATCATAGCCATCTCACATGGGATGTGCCTTGTGAAGAAAAAATTGTATTTCACACACCTCAAATTCTAAAATGTCGTGAATGAGAGCTTTGTTTATAACAATGCGTTTATTTTTAATCAAACAAAAAATGTCATCGGAACGGGAAGTAATATACATGTTTTTGTAAAATTCTTTTATGAGTCGAGGGTACGCATGCTCTTCTAAAGTTACAATAGGAATCCAACCCATAGTTTTGAAACGTTCTTCTATATGAAATGCAGGTGCTTTAATAGTAAAATCTGCAAAATAAACATTTTTACCTATTAAAATGGGGAATTTTCCAAATGGGTTGGTCGGCACCTCAGATTCCATATCAAACTCTTCGTCGGATAAAGGAAAATGAGATCACCTCACCGTGTTCTTGAGGTTTTTTCCCATTCGTTTTGAGCCCAACATTGTCGAAAATCAAGAATGAATATGGAGAGATGAATATAGAGGTCAGGGTTTCAATTTGGTGAAATTGGAATGTAGTGGACGAAATTGAGAGTTTTTTGAGGAATTGAGATGTAGAAGTAATAGGTTTTTTTTTTATGGGTAATTGATGATTTGAGATGGAGGATTGAGTGGTGGAGAAGAGAATTTGGGAGAGAAAAGTGGAAGAAAATCGAAGAGAAAAGGGAATGTTCGCGATTCTTAAAACTGACCCGTCGCTGAACCGGACATCCAGTTCAGTCATTCGAATGTCCGATTTGACGGAAAGATTTTTTGTCAAATTGGACACTTGTCCGGTTCAACCTAGACGTCTGGTTTCTTGTCCGATCCTCTTTATTTTTAATAATAATAAAACATACCAAATCATGTAAATATGGTGCACGTGAAATAATGAAATGAAAACATGTAAGCACATGTAGTTATGAACTTAATCGTGTACTTCAAATTTATAAATAATGCCTAAATATCTTCTAATATATATTTTTTTTTTTTTGGTTTTTTTTTTTAAACTAAGAACGAAGTTTTATTAATAAAGCCTCACGTGTGGTGGAGGAAAATCGAGATTATAAAAAGGCATTTAAATCAATACAATTCAACATCTAAGGTAGGGTAATTCCCAACTATCCATATGCAAAATTCCTCTAAGAAGTGTCGAAAACTCTTCGCCGAAAGACAGGTTCATAGACGAACCACCGCTACCATTTTTTGCAAGGAGATTAGCCACCATGTTGGCCTCTCGGAACACGTGATGGACCTGAGCATTTAGCAGTCGGATCAGCTCCAAGATTTCTTCCCAAAACTCACAAAGCCACCATAAAGAACATGCTCCTTTATTTAGTCATTGTACCAGGATATTAGAGTCGGTTTCAATGATGATATTCTTTATTCCTATGTCCCTGCACCTACATAGTCCATCAAGAAGGGCATGGGATTCAGCTACCATATTTGTGCATGAGCTGTAGTGTCGAGAAAAACCAGCCCAACATCTTTTCTTGTTGTCACATATTACTCTGTTGACCTATGGTTGACATCTCGTTTTGATTATCACAAATAAATTGCCTTTATTTCTAACAAATTGATTTCGAGTGTCTATAGTGATTATTGTAAATCAATAAAATTGAAGACGCGAGATTCAAGGCCAAAAAATTTGCATGAAACAATCGACATGGAAACAACATTGATCAAATGAGGCTATGAAGATTGATATTGAAAAACTCGCTAAAAGATGTCTCAACAAGAATCGAGATAAAATTCGAAATATGCTCAAGCGTGCACGTCAAGACGTTCAAAGAGTTTAGACTTTTTTCGATCATATGTAAAGGTAAAACTTTTCAATACCTGACAATAAATCAAAACGAGCCCAAGTTTTGATTTTACGATCGAAAAATCAAGACAAAAACGTTTTACTCATAAACTATGTTTCCAAAGGTAAAAATTAAAGAACGTAATTTTGAAATATGGTAAATACCTTGAAAGATCATTTTTAAACGTCCATCAAGTACTTACATTTGTTAAAAATTAAAACGATGACGTTTCGGCATAAAATTGTCATATTGGACGTCCGGTATGGAAGTTTTAGCCCCAACGGTAAAAAATTCAACCGTTTTAATTTTCTGACAAAACAGCTAGTTGACCGTCCGATATGTGGCGGACGTCCAATACACCGCATCTGGTTTCGTAGAGTTTTTAACAGTTTTTCACCTATAAATTCCAACTCACTTTGCATTCAATTCAAACCTTTTCTAGAGCAATAAGTGAGCATTTATTGAGATAATCATTGATCTTCATTATTTATTCATCCTCATAAATTGATTTATACTTGAAAAACTTTTGATCATTCTAAACTTAAAAAATCAATTTCTATCAAAGTTTTTCAAATCCAACACTTGAACCATATTTATTGACATTTATTAAACTGTTTGCCTTCTTTTTTTCTTGTTTTTAACTTTGAATTTATTATTCATCAAGAAGAGAAAATTTCACTTGTAAACTCATTTTAAATTGTGGATCGTGTTGAGGTCTCGGAAAGCTCAACGTTGTAAAAGGATCGGTGCTCCTTGGTTGTAAGTCACCAGAAGTGTTGTAAATGGTTGGATTATACCATAAGTCAATCAACATAGTGAAAAAGACCTTGCTCATGCCGAAGAGCTTGGTAATAGGAGATGTAGATCATATTGCATTGGATCAAGCTTCCATATTATATCGTTTGCACTCTCTATCTCTTTTACTTAAGCTTTTACTTTGCGCAAATTTACATTGTTCCATTTACGTGCTTACTTGTGTATAGATTATTCTCTATCATTTGCGTGTGCATTGTATTCAAATCTTGAGTGATTAACGAAAAAGCTTTAATAACCAATTCACCCCCCTTTTGGTTAGTCAATCTTGTGCTTTCAATTAGTATTAGAGCTCGGTACTCACCTTCTTAAAGATTTTACAATCTTGAGTAATGGCTAACACCATGTTTCAAAATCTTGAGGGTCATTCCACAAACCGACCTCTTTTCTTTGATGACGCACATTACAACTATTGGAAAGCTAGGATGATGATATATGTTCAATCTATTGATTATAATATTTGGGAAATTGTCATTAAATGCTAATGCCAGAAATTTGTTTTATTGTGCACTAGATAGAAATGAGTTTAATAGAATTACCACTTGTGATTCAGCATATGATATTTGGTATGCTCTTGAAGTTACTCATGTTGGAACGAATAAAGTTAAAGAATTCGAAAATTTCTTCATGAAACAAGGTAAATCTATTGTTAACTTGATTACTTGTTTTACGGATATTGTAAATGGTTTAAAGGATTTTGATCGAAAATATACTAATGGTGAACTCGTAAGCAAAATGCTTAGGTCACTTTCGGAGGAATGGAGCCCTATATAGATGCTAATAGAGAACACAAAGGATGTGAATACAAATCCATCAGAAGAGCTCTATGAAACCTTAATGACCTATGAACTCAACAATACCAAGATCAAGGAGAAGACAAGAAAAAGCAAAAAGGAATCGAAAGAAGCTCCAAAATGACAAATTGCTCTAAAATCGGAAATTGATGAAGAAACAACATCCAACACAATGAGCTATGAAGAGCTTGATGATTTAGTTCTCCTTGTCCAGAAATGGAGGGGATTTTGAAACAATAGAAAATTTCAAAAGAAAGATGACAAAAGAGAAGAAACAAGCAAGAAAATCATTTGTTACGAGTGTGGCAAACCCGGTCACAAAAGAACCGAGTGTCCGAACAAAAAGAAGAATTTCAAGAAAAGGGCACTTCATGCCTCTTGGGACGATAGTGATGATGAAGACCAAAATGAAAGCGATAGTCAAGACGAAATTGCCAACATGTACTTCATGGTCCTCGAAGAAGAGGTAAGTACAAAAGAATAATATTCTTATGATGAATTGCTAGAAGATTTTAAAAACTTGCCTAAATCATTCTATTCTCAAAAAGAAACACTCTTTATTGAAAGATGAATTAAAGAAGACTTTAGAAAAACAAAACGAAAATATTGATTATGATTTATTAGTTAAGGAAAACACTTCTTTAAAAGAAAAAATTGAAAATTTGACGAAAGTCACTTATCAATTCACCGAAGACAAGAAGAATTTTGATCTAATTCTTGGAAATGAAAAATGTGTGTTTGACAAAGGGGGAATCAGATTCAAACATTTTCTAAAACAAAAATCTCTCAAAAATATGTTCATTAAAGCTTCAAACATCACTTGTACTTTGTAATAAAAGTTGACATGTTTTTTTTTATTATTTAGCTAAAAAGAAATTATATTTTGAAAACAAAAATAAATGGATTAGAGAATCCTAAAAAACTAACTACCAAGGACCCAAGTTTGTATGGGTACCAAAAATCAAAAATTAAATTGTACTTGTAGATACCGAAGAAAATTAAGAGCAAATAGTTTTTGGATAGTGGATGTTCAAAGCATATGACCCGAGATCGATTACTTCTATCAAACTTCAAAAGGAAGGATGAAGGTCATGTAACTTTCGGAGACAATGCAAAGGGAAAGATTATTGGAATTGGCAACATTGGTAATCATTCATCCCCCTCTATTGAAATTTTTCTATTAGTTGATAACCTCAAATATAATTTGCTAAGTATTAGTCAATTATGTGATAAAGGCTACAATATATATTTCGATTCTTCCAAATGCCTAATTAAGGATGCTACATCAAAAGATGTAATTTTAATAGTAAGCCGAAATAAAGATGTTTATATCATAAATATTGAATATGAAAATAATGAACATTGTTTACTCGGATTAAAGGATTAAACATGGATTTGGCATAGAAGGCTAGGACATGTTAACATGGATCTTATTTCAAAAATTTCCAAAAATTGTTTTGTGAAAGGATTTCCGAATTTGAAATTTGAAAAAGATAAAATTTGTGATGTATGTCAATTTGGAGAGCAAGTAAAAAGCTCTTTCAAATCAAAAGTTTTCTCTTCAACCACAAAGTCGTTACAACTTCTCCACGTGATCTTTTTGGACCATCAAGAACGGCTAGCTTAGGTGGTAAACATTACTCCTTCGTTATCGTTGATGATTTTTCAAGATTTACATGAGTCATATTTTTAAATGTAAAAGATAAAGCCCTAAAAGATTTCAAACATTTTTACAAAAAGATTGAAAATGAAAAGGGCTACACTATTACAACCATTAGAAGTGACCATGGTGGAGAGTTTGACAATCATGCTTTTGTTAATTTTTGTAACGAAAATGAATATAAACATAATTTTTCGCCTCCTAGAACTCCTCAACAAAATGGTGTAGTAGAAAGGAAGAATCGTACATTGCAAAAAATGTCTAGGACCATGTTAAATGAAAACAACTTGCCTAAGTACTTTTGGGCCGAAGCTGTTAACACCGCATGCTACAATATAAATAGAATCTTGGTAAGTCATAAGAAAACCAAAACTCCTTACGAGCTTTGGGAAAATAGAATTCCCAACATTAGCTACTTTAAAGTTTTCGGTTACAAATGTTTCATTTTAAACACGAAAGATAATTTGGGAAAATTTGACTCAAAATTCGATGTTGGAATTTTTCTAGGATATTCATCGACTAGTAAGGCTTATAGAGTTTTCAACAAAAAACTCTAGTCGTTGAAGAATTTATGCATGTCACTTTTGATGAGACTAACCTTTTTAATCGAGAGAAAGGTATTGATGATGATGTAGGTTTGGAAACTCCTTTCAAACAAATGAATATTCAAGACCAACATAAAGGAGTATCAAATGAAGATTAATCAAAGGTACCCAACGATCAAGAAAGTGAAGAAAAGCCAACCGAGACTCAAAGCGACTCCACTTTACCAAAGGATGGAAATTCGTTTAATCTCATCCAAAGGAGTTAATGATCGGTGATCCATCAAAGGGTATCACTACTAGAACTTCTCTTAGAAATCATCTTGGTAGTTGTGCATTTATCTCTCAAATTGAACCCAAAAAATTTAAAGAAGCCGAGTTTGATGAGTTTTGGGTTCTAGCTATGCAATAAGAACTAAATCAATTCGAAAGAAACCATGTTTGAGATTTAGTCGCTAGACCAAATAATCAAACCGTTATTGGTACTAAATAGGTCTTTAGAAACAAAAGAGATGAAAATAGAATTATTGTGCATAACAAGACTAGATTAGTGGCCCAAGGTTACAATCAAGAAGAATGCATTGATTATGAAGAAACATTTGCACCGGTTGCTAGGTTAGAATCCATTCGCATGCTTCTTGCATTTGCATGTCATAAAAACTTTACTCTTTATCAAATGGATGTTAAAAGTACATTTTTGAATGCATTCATTCAAGAAGAAGTTTTTGTTGAACAACCACCCGATTTTGCAAATCATAAGTTTCCAAACCATTTTTTTAAACTTAGAAAAGCTCTTTACGGATTAAAATAAGCTCCTAAAGCTTAGTATGAATGATTGAGCAAATTTCAACTTTCAAATAGTTTTTCTATCAGAAAAGTGGATACTACTCTTTTTATTAAAACTCATAAGAAAGACATGTTTACTGTTCAAATTTATGTGGATGACATTATTTTTGGGGCAACAAATATTCAATTTTCGAAAAATATGAGCATGGAATTTGAAATGAGCATGATGGGAGAACTCAAGTCTTTTCTTGGACTTCAAATTAAACAAACATGTGATGGCATATTCATAAATCAAAGTAAGTACATATTAGACATGTTAACGAGGTTCAAAATGAATGATCTAAAGCCGATGAGCACTTCCATAACGCTTGACAAAGATGATCAAGGCATTCCTATTGACACCACTAAGTATCGAGGCATGATCGAATCCCTTCTTTATTTAACTGCAAGTAGGCCCAATATTATGTTTAGTGTATGTTTATGTTTATGTGCTTGATTTCAATCAGATCATAAGGAATCCCACCTTAAAGCCGTAAAAATATTCTTTAGATATCTTAGTGGGACTTAAAACTTAGGACTTCGGTATCCAAAATGAACTCACTTTGATTTACTTAGTTACTCGGATGCCGATTGGGTTGGTTGTCAAGTTGATCGGAAAAACACTAGCGGCACTTGTCACTTTCTAGGATTCGCCTTAGTTTCGTGGTTTAGCAAGAAACAAAACTCTATGGCCTTGTCTACGACCGAGGCAGAATATATCTCGGCTGCGAGTTGTTGTGCACAAGTGTTATGGATGAAACAAACCCTTAGCGATTATCACCTATCTTACGATCATGTTCCTATAATGTGTGATAATATTAGTGTCATAAACTTATCTAATAATCTCGTTTTGCATTCTCGAACTAAGAGCATTGAGATAAGATATCACTTTCTTAGAGATCATGTTCAAAACGACGATATGTCACTTGAATTTGTTGACACAGAAAACCAATTGGCTAATATTTTCACCAAACCTCTTGCACTCGATCGCTTCATCTTCATTAGACAAAGTTTGGGTATTATTGAGTCAAACAACGTTCAAAATTAAACTCCTCCTAATTTCTTTTTCTCTTCCTTTATTGTATTACATATTTAAAAAAATTGATATGATCCGGAATAGGCAATCGCTTGGTTGAGTTTTGGAGTCCAAATTGAAGAAGATGACAAGCCAAGGTTCAAGTTTCTTGAAGGGCTCGGGAGCCGAAACGAGTTGGATTTAAGATTTGGAAGATATTTGGAAATAAAACGAGCAGCGTGGATGAAAACGGGCATAACTTTTAGCTCGATTGTCAAATTTTCCCATGAGTACATTCAGGAAATGGCACAAAATTTTGCACAAGGTTTTGTATGTGCATAGTACTTTTGGGCTTGCAGTCACACAGAAACATTGCATAAAGTTGGAAATTTTTTACAGTTTCCTAGTTTAATTAGAATTCCATATTTTTAGCATCTTTTACAATATTAGAATTATATTTTCGTATAATTAGGGTTTTTTTTGAGGTTTCATATAAATAAAAACTTTATTTCATTGTAACAAAGAACCTTTTTGACATTATGAATTAAATGAGCTTTCTCTCTTTTTGTTTTTTTACTGAACATGTACCGAACTTATCAAATATTATTATATTTGTGGCATTCAACCCTTAGAACTTATCAAAGGATTAGGCACTCGTGTCTTGACATTAAGCATGATTGAGTAGTATGGAGAGGAAATACAATTAAAGATAAGACTTCTCCATTCGTCAGAAAATCCCAGTTTTCTTAAGCTCTCCAGAAGGAATCGTAAGTTTACTCTATCATATGCTTTTGCCATATCTATCTTCAATAAAGTGTTTCTACCCCTCACCTTCTTGTGAAGACTATGTATCATCTCTTGAGTAATAGATATGTTATAAAAAATGCTTCTGCCCTGAATAAAAGCTGACTGTTCTCGAGAAATTAATTTATCAAGCAAAGGAGCCATCCGAGTAACCATAATTTTGGATAGTATCTTATATACCACCGGGCAGAGACTAATAGGTCTGAATTTTGCGAGACTATTAGGGAATTCCACCTTAGGGATTAGGACAATATTAGTTGTCCCCAATGTACAATTTAGAGGACAATCCCCCAAAGAATTCTATGGCCATAGCAAGGAGATCGAACTGGACAATTTCCCAAGTGAAAATGAAGAAGCTCGGGGCTGCTATCTTTGGGAATAGACCAAAGAGCAACCTTTACCTCCTCCAAAATAGGTGGATTGCATAGTGCCCTATTTTTCCACCTCGATAATGACTGGCGTCAAAAGTTCAAGACCATTAAAAACTGCACGACCTCCTCATGTATATCATCTGCTGACTTTAACTCGATACCATCTTCAAGGACCATATGATCGATAATTTAGCTCTTTTTTTATTCTTGACCGAAGCATGAAAAATTTCTGTGTAACCGTCACCCTGCTTTAGCCATTTAATATGTGACTTTTGCCTCCATAAAGCTTCCTCTCTTTCAAGCCACATTGCATATTGGTTTCGGCATTGCAAAAGCTGATTTTCAGTATCCACCGAAAATCTCACCATCAAAGAATTTTCCAGTTGAATCAACGTGTTTTCAAAATTTACTATTTCATGTTGCACCCTTCCAACACCTCGACATTCCAAGATTTAATGCTATTTTTAGGTTCCACAATTTCCACCTGAGACAGACCATTGGAGAGCTGGTCATATCCATCTTCCAAATTTATTTCACCAAGGGCAGAAAATCTTTATGAGAACACCACATACTTAGGAACTGAAACAGTCTTGAACACGGCATACTCAAGTTATCCCTACATCTCAAAACCATCGGACAGTGGTCTAGAGATGTACGTTCCAAATAAGATAAGGCAACTGATGGAAATTTGTTCTTAAAATTTTGATTTACCAAAATACGATCCAGGTGAGCCCATATACGGTGTGTACCTTGTCACCCATTACACCATGATAATTCTGGTCCATCAAAATGGATATCCATCAAGCTTGCTTCATGAATGAAATTGTTAAACTCCCACATGGTCATAGAAGATGTAGATAAACCAACTATTTTCCCATCATTAGACAGTATAGTGTTAAAGTAGCCTTCTACTAACCATCCAAAATACCATTATCTAAGCTTTTCAATTGATCCTATAATTCCCTCATTCTTCTCTAACAACAACTGGCATATACAAAAGAAAAAATTACCCGAGCACCTCCCACCGCAATCCATCCAGAGATCTCTTGCTCCGATATACTACTCACAGAAAAGGACACTTCATTATTCCATAACATCCAAAATTTACCTCATACCCCGACGTTTGTCGCATAGTGTGGGAATCTTAACCATCAGCCCAACAGATAATTCTTTCAACAGAAACAAAAGGTTCGATAATGACTAACATAGAGGGATTAAATTATTTTTTCAGCCCCATTAATCTAATTTTGGAGGATATCACACCCCTAGCATTCCATACAATAATATTCATCATTAATAAGATATTTTGGACCTCGTAATGATTCCTAAAGTCACCTTTTTCGACCATTTCCCCTCCCTCTTTTTAGTGGAACTGACATGAGATGATTTGTATCATAATTTAGGACCTCTAGTTCAGGTAAATCATTTTCATACTCACCATCAGATGTGATATGAACATCCATTGCCTTTTCCTCATTTTGTACACTAACCGTATTTGGTGAAGCTTGGGGGAGAGGTTCTCAGCTCTGATAACTAAGTCCGAAATATTATCCATAATATCCATGGCAAGCATTTCTTGGACAACATCAACATCCCTCCTCACAATAGCTTGCTCTAGATTAGTTTCTTTAGGCAACGTATTTATCGCCAAAATTCCACTATTGTCTCGATTCCTTTCATTCACGATACAATCATCTAACACATATTGATATAAGTGATATTCGAGTCCATAGCCTCATTAAGTACATCGTCTGTCTTTTCCACATGAACATTCTCTCCCGAGTCATCAATGGTGATAGAAACTATGCCATCATTACACCCAAATAAAGTCAAGGCCGAAGGAATCAAGATGTTCTGCTGCAGAATTCTTTTCCATTTTTCTGCTATTCTAGCTTCCTTTTCCACTATCTGGTGTTCTGCTTCCGGCGCCAACCCCGTCAAAACACCTACATTATCTTTTTTTTCTCCATATCTTTTTAGGCCGATCATTTTCTGAAATATTATTATCTCCATACTCCTTTTTATTGCAAACCTTCTCCAGATGGCCCATACCCCAACAGAAATGACAGAACATTGGGAGCTTTTCATAAACGATTTCTTGATAACGGCTAGATGGATAGAAATGAACACCCAACCAAAAACATTGTACTAGAGGTTTAGATACGTCAACCTCTACACAAACACGCGCTTCATTCGTACGAGACACACAAGCCTTGAAGTTGTCCCTCTTCAAGAATCAACCAAAGGCATTGGTGATGATACGGAACATTGATTCATGGTAAAAATAGGGGGTAAGCCAGGGAGAAATACCCAGATAGGGACCAGCGATGATTCTTTATCATCATCGAAATGAATGAAAACGTTACATGGACGTTGCATGTTGCTCACTGCATAGAAACCTTTAATACCCCATCGCACTTTGATGAATAGCCGTATATGATCCAGTGATGGTCTTCTTCTTAGAGACTTCAGAACGACAAAATACCTGAAAGGGGAAGCCGCCTGCTCCATTCAGATTTGGAAAAATGAAACCATAGGGCTCCTTCGTTCTCCTTTGGTTGTCTCATCTCAAACTTCTTCTCCGGGATAGGTTAAAGATGAACCTGTACAATAGAGGCATAGGTTGCAATCCCTCTTGTCGCCTTGATAGGTGGTCGAAGAGGAGGCGCCCCCGCCATCCAGACATATAACGCTGCTAAGGTCTATTTTAGAAAGAGAGTTTTTTGTGGTATGGGGTTCTGTTATGTGTGTTTTGAACTTAGTTTAAATCTCTTCTAACATGTGAGAATCAATTAAGAGCTAGAGGTTTTTTTTGAAGATATCGGCCAATTGATTTTTCGTGTTCACAAATTTTAACACAATATCACTCTTTCGAGCTTGATCTTATAAAGTGATTTCTAATTTCAACGTGCTTTGCCCTAGAGTGCAAAATAAAATTTCTAGACAAGTTTATGGCACTAGTGTTATCACACATAATAGGTATATGATCAAGGAATGTGTGATAATAACTAAGAGTTTGTTTCATCCTTAGAACTTGGGCACAACAACTAGCGATCGAGTATATTTAGCTCCGGCGATTGACAATGTAATGGAATTTTTTTCTTGTTAAACCATGATACGAGTGCAAAGTCTAAAAAATGACATGTTTCGCTAGTGCTTTTACGATCCATTGTGCACCTGGCCCAATCGGCATCCAAATAGCTAAGTAGATCGATGTGAGTGCCCTTGGGATACCAAAGCCTTAAAGTTCTAGTGCCGCTAAGATATCTAAATATTCGTTCCATGACCTTAAGATGAGATTCTTTAGGATTTAATTGAAATCTAGCACATAGACACACACTAAACATAATATTGGGTCTATTAACGATTAAGTAAATAAGGGATCTAATCATACCTCAATATTTTGTTATATCAAAAGACGTACATTGATAGTCCTTGTCCAGTTTAATAGATGTGCTCATTGGGGTGTTCATTGTCTTCAAGTCATCTACGTCGAACCTCTTGAGCATGTCCAATATGTACTTACTTTGGTTGATGAGAATTTCATCACAAGTTTGCTCAATTTAGAGACCAAGAAAGAATTTAAGTTCTCCTATCATGCTCATTTCAAATTCCATGCTCGTGCACTTAGAAAACTCTTCACAAAGATAAATATTAGTAGCACCAAATATAATATCATCAACATAAATTTGAACATATCGTTCTTTTGAGTTTTAACAAAACGAGTGGTATCCACTTTTCCAATTGAAAAACTATTTGAAATTAGAAATTTGTTCAATCGTTCGTACCAAAACATAGTTCGGATATTGGTGATTTTTAAAACTGGGTGGTTGTTCAACAAATACTTATTCTTGAATAAAATCGTTAAGAAAAACACTTTTAACATCCATTTGATAAAGAACGAATTTTTTATGACAAGCAAATGCAAGAAACATGCGAATGGATTCTAATCTAGCCATCAGTGCAAATATTTCTTCAAAATCAACGCCTTCTTCTCGATTTTAACCTTGGGCCACTAATCTAGCCTTGCTAAGCACAATTATTCCATTTTCATCACGTTTATTTCTAAAGACCCACTTAGTACCGATGGCGGTTTGATCATTTGGTCTAGCGAGTAAATCCGAAACATGGTTATGTTCAAATTGATTAAGTTCTTGCATAGCTAGAATGCAAAATTCATCATACTCGGACTCTTTGAAGTTCTTTGGTTCAATTTGTGAAATGAATGCCCAACTACTTAAATGATTTTTAGTAGAGGCTCTAGTAGTAATACATTTTGATGGATCACCAATGATTAGTTCTTTAGGATGAGAATGAACAAACCTCCATTTTATTGGTAGAGGTAAATCATTTTGGACTTCAGTTGGCTCTTCTTCGCTTTATCGACCATTTTCTCCTTCTTAATGTTCATCTTATAGATCTTCTTTGTGTTGATCTTGAATAGTCATTTGTTCGAATGAAGTTTCCAACCCTACATCAATATCGATACCACAATTAGTAGAGTTAGTTTCATCGAAAGTGACATGCATGGATTCTTCAACGACTAGAGTTCTTTTGTTGAAAACTCTATAAGCTTTACTAGTCAATGAATATCCTAGAAAAAATCCAACGTCGATTTTTGAATCAAATTTTTCCAAGTTTTCTTTTGTATTCAAGATAAAGATTTGTACCCAAAGACTTTGAAATAACCGATTTGGGAATTCTATTTTTCCAAAGTTCATATGAAGTTTTGGTTTTCTTTCAACTAACTAAAACTCTATTAACAATATAGAAAGTTGTGTTAACAGCTTCGGCCCAAAAATATTTTGGCTTGCTATTTTCATTTACCATGGTCCTAGCCATTTCTTGCAATGTATGATTATTCATTTCTACTACAACATTTTGTTGTGGAGTTTTAGGAGCCGAGAAATTATGTTCATATCCATTTTCATTACAAAACTCCTCAAAGGCGAGATTATCAAATTCTCCACTATGATCACTTCTAAGGTTGTGATGGAGTATCATTTTTCATTTTGAACCTTATTGCAAAAATGTTTAAAGCTTTCTAGAGCTTCATCTTTGAGATTTAAGAAAAGAACTCAAGTGAATTTAGAGAAATCATTAACAATGACGAAAGCATAGTGTTTTCCACCTAAACTAGTGGTTCTCGATGGTTCAAAAAGATCGATGTGGAGTAATTGAAGTGGTTTTGTAGTAGATGAGTGTAATTTGGGTTTGAATGAACTTTTTACTTGTTTACCAAATTAACATGCATCACAAGTTGTCTTTTTTGAACTTCAAATTTGGTAAACCTTTGACAAAATCATTTTTGGAGATTGTTGAAAGAAAATCCATGCTAACATGGCCTAATCTCCTATGCCATAGCCAAGTATCCTCTTTCAAACTCACTAAACTTTTTCATCATTTTCAAAATCGATATTTATAATATAAACATCTTTGCTCCGACTTCCTATAAATAATACCTCTTTAGATGTAGCATCCTTAATGAGACATTTAGAAGAATCAAAATATGATAGCTTTTATCACATAATTGACTAATACTAAGTAAATTATGTTTGAGGTTATCTACCAATAGTACATTCTCAACGGAAGGGGAGAGATGATTATCAATGTTTCCAATTCCGATGATTTTTCCCTTTGTATTGTCTCCAAATGTGACATGATCTCCATTCCTCTTTTTGAAGTTCGATAGTAATGTTCTATCTCCGGTCATGGGCTTTGAACACCCACTATCCAAGAATCATTTGCTTGTCATCTTCTTCGAAACCTAAAATAATAATTCAACTTTTTATTTTTGGTACCCACACAAGTTTGGGTCCTTGGTAGTTAGTTTTAGTGGATCCTCGAGTCCAATTGTTTTTACTTTCAAAGTCTAGCTTCTTTTTGGTTAGACAATTATAGGTAATATGTCCATCCTTGTTGCAAAAGTTATAAGTAGTTTTTGAGGGAATTGTATTTGAGGCTTTGACAAATAAATTTTGAGAGATTTTTGTATCGAAAATGGTTTATATTCAATGCTTCCTTTATTAAAAACACATTTTTGATCACCATGCATAAAATAAATTTTTTTCTTCCGTTGAGTGAATTGAAAAACAATTTTTGTCAAGTTTTCAACATTTTCTTTATACAATGAATCATAATAAACACTCTCCTTTTTAGTTTCTAAAATTTTCTCCATTTCATTTTTTAATAATTTTTGTTTCTTTTTAAGAATAGAATGATTCTGAGCGAGTTTTTCAAATTCTTCTAAAATTTCATCATAAGAAGAAGATAAATCATCGTATGAGAATTTTTCAATAGAATTTACCTCATCGTCGATTGCCATAAAGCACATGTTGGCGATCTCTTCTTGATTTTCATTTTTATAGCGATCTTCATTGTCACTTTCATCGCATGTTGCTTGGAGTGCCTTTTTCTTGAAATTCCTCTTTTTGTTTGGATACTATGTTCTCTTGTGACCGGGTTTGTCACAATCATAACAAACAATTTTTTTGCTTATTTCTTCACTCCTTTCTTCTTTCTTTTGAAACTTACGATTATTT
Source organism: Fraxinus excelsior (assembly GCA_019097785.1). Taxonomy (NCBI): domain Eukaryota; kingdom Viridiplantae; phylum Streptophyta; class Magnoliopsida; order Lamiales; family Oleaceae; genus Fraxinus; species Fraxinus excelsior. Next base: position 21,378,603 of record CM032629.1, on the reverse strand, counting down.
TGAAAGCCTCTCTATTTTTTTATAAGAAGCACAAGCTCACTAGCTCTTCATCACTCATATGTTTACTTGTAGTTCTTTTTTCAATTGCCGATTTGAGAGCAATTTGATGTCTAGGAGGCTCTTTTGATTCTTCCTTCCTTTTCCCCGTCTTCTCATTGGTTTCGGCATTGTTGAGCTCGTATGTCATCAAAGTTCCATAGAGTTCCTCCAAAGGATAAGAGTTGATATCTTTGGTGTTCTCTATCAACATCCTTAATGAGCTCCAATCTTCCGAAAGTGACCTAAGCATTTTACTTACAAGCTCACCGTTAGTAAATTTAAGATCAAAGCCCTTGAGGCCATTAACAATATCGGTTTCATGTCAACAATAAGTCTGTCTTGTTTCATGAATAAATTTTCAAATTTTTTTACCAAGAGATTAATCTTGGATTCTTTTATCTTACTAGTGCCAACATGTGTGACTTCTAAAATATGTCATATATTATATGCACAGTCACATATGCTAATATGATTAAACTCATTTCTATCTAAGGCACAATAAAGTAGGGTTTTGGCTCTAGCATTCAAGGAAAATCTTTTTTTATCATCTTCATAATATTTATCTCTAGATTTAGGAATAGATTGATCGAATTTTCCATCAATTTTAATAATCTTGGTGGACACATAAGGACCATATTCAATGACTTCCAAACATTATAATCTATTGATTGAATGTAAATCATCATTCTAGTTTTCCAATAATTATAATGTGTGTCATCAAAGAAGAGAGGTCGATTTGTGGAATGTCTTTCGAGATTTTGAAGGTTGTTGTGGTTAGCTATTGCTCGAGATTGTAAAATATTAATTTTAAAATGAGCACCTTACTCTGATATAAATTGATAGCCCAAGAATAGCTAATTAAGACGGGAGTGAATTAGTTTTTAAACTTCTTCAAAAAATTAATTTAAAATCAAGCACATAATAACTAGATAGATTAATTCAAATAATAAGAAAGAATATGAAAACAATAAGTAAAGAGGGATAGAGAATGCAAACAATATGATTATGGATGTTCGATCCAACACAATGATCTACGTCCTCCATTACAAGCTCTCCGGAACAAGCAAGACCAATTTCACTATGTTGATTGACTTGTAGTGCAATCCAACAATTTACAATGCTTTCGATGACTTACAAACAAGGAATACATATCCTTTTAATATCGACAGAGTTAGCACAGGCAGTCCTCAGTGCTGGCTCCATCAATATCAAGGGAAACATAAATTTATGATTTTCCAGGAGTAACAAAATATATATATATATATACACACACACTCCAAAATATTGTTTTAATATAGAATTATGCTTTTTCAAGAGGGATGACATAATATTTTTCTGGAATATACATTCAAATAATTCATAAATTTTAAAATATTAATGGGTATAAATTTGTATTTCTTTAGGATCACAATATGATATCCTTTAAGAATACTAATATCATAATATGTATTATGTTCTTCAGAAGCAATAATGCAATATTCATCTATTAAAATTGTACTTCTTCGAGAGCAACAATATTCTTTAAGATTATTGATTTATAAGTTATGTTTATTTTAGAGCATCAAAATAATATTCTTCTAAAATATTGATAAATATCTTTATCAATTGCATAACAATTACCTCATACAACTGAATAACTTAATCATCTCTAATTTTGACTTAGTAAAAGAACAATTTAATTAAATTTACTGATTTAGTTGTAGTTAAATGGTTTAAATAAGCTCTTTATAGTATCATTATTTTAGAGAGTTAGGCCACTGTTTGCTAATGAAACTTTTCCATGGAACTTGGAATTTAAATTTCATTTCCCACCAATTGGTTTGTTTGATAGCCATAATTTTCTTGGCAATTACTTTTCCACTTCATCCCTACACGTGCACCTTTTCGATGAAAATGGTGGGAAATAGAGTTACAGCTTTTGCTTCTTTTTTTGTTTCAATTGGAATAAATTTTATAACCAATTGTAAAAAAAATTCATTTTAATGGACAATTTCCATGTAAAATAAAGTCGAATAAACACTAAGTTTTGATGAAAAAATGATTTTCTTGGAAATATTTTTTTTTTGTTTTTTTACTTTTTGGCAATGGAAACAAATTGTATAACCAATTGTGAAAAAAGTTATCACTTTAATGGAAAATCTTCATGTAAAACAAAGTCAAACGAACACAAAAAGATCCAAAATTTTAAAATTTTCTAGATGAAAAATTATGTCAATCAAACACACGTAATTAACAATTCCCTGAAAAACAAGTTCTAAGCAATTATTTTCTCTAGAATTCATTTTCTTTCCACCAATTTTCTACCATTGCAATTAAATAGACCTTTAGTTCCATATTTTAAGTATTCAATAGACTCTATATAGTTAAAATTTACAAATAAAGAGTTAATTTGACTATCTAAATGTAGAGAGCAAAATCCATTATCGATATAATTTTTTTTATTTATTATTTCACAATTATTCATTCTTTCAAAATAAAGAAAAAAATCGCAATGTGAACAAGGGAGGAGTTAAGTTGAAAATTAGGGAAAAGAGCGAACCATAATTGTTTATCGTTAAAATTAAAATAAACATGAAATGTAGAAATTATTATTGGACTTGTACAAAAAAATCTACTCTTTTTAAACTTATTTTGATGCTCTTTATTGTTTGTTTTGTGTGTGTGTGTGTGTGTGTGTGTGTGGGGGGGGGGGGGGGGGGGGGGTTTATATTAGAAATAAAAGGCATTGTTGAAAATATCTTAGCCTGACATACCCTTGACCAAAAGTCTTTATTAATTTTTTATTAATAACTCTCCGCTCCATGTGATATTATTTCATGTATAAATCAGTAATATTCTTATATTCCAATTAACTCGAACCAAGTCGATTGTATTCTGAAATATTTTGTGCCGTTTGTTATTGACAATATGATTTTATGGAATATCGTCTGCACATTCATTCAAAAGAGTAGCCTTCCCCGTTATCTATGAAGACGTACGAACTGCTGAAAGGAAACCGTATAAAGAGCCCTACAAATATTTGTAAATCTCTCTCTTGAGAATATAATGACAAGAACCTCCAAAAGGTAATGGAGGTGTGCAAAGGATTCCTCGAGCCAGACATAAATTGGCCATCGAGTACAAAGTCAGATATCCCAAATCTTTAAAAAAACGCTAAAATATCACTTAAAAGAAAGGCATCTTAGAAACATTCAGTCCTTGATCAGTATATTTTTAGGTTGTTTTCTATTGCAAAAGAAACTCCATGACGAGGAGCTAAAAATTGTTAACCAACTCACTTTAATGTGATTTGGACCAAATTCCCATCGGTAAAATATTGAACAAAACCAAAAGTGGAAAACAGAGAGGGAAAGATGAATCCAACACCCAGAAAAATGATCCACCAAACAACTCCATGATATGCATTTTCTCGTCTCTCAGAATCTGGCATTTAAATTTGAATTGGGAAACTAAAAATAAAAGAACGAAAAATAGTTTCCCTGATTCAAATGCTACAATTAGATTAATGTATAATGTCTATCCTGTTTCTGTGGTCTAAAGTACAGATGAAACCACTAATTTACAAGAGTACAAACATGAACACTCCATTTTACGCAAACGGCTGTTTTGTCAATTCACAAGTTAGATGCAGCAGCTGAAACCACGGATTGATGCAAAACTAATGACCAGGTTACTTCCCTGTTGAAATATCTTGGAGTTCTCTTCTTGCATCATCTACACAGATGCAATGCACTTAACCCTGACACCCGAGGAACAGTTAGATTAATCATTCTTCTGGCATCTCCATATCCAATCCAAGAATCCAGCGTCCAACCTCCGACCACTCCACAGGGGAAAAAATTGAAAGAATCACAATTAAGAAATGAGGGTTAGCATCAAAATGTGGATGCAAATTACAGGATTAAAAACACCTCCTCTGTTCGGTTTCTCAGGTAGATCACGTTACTGATGATGATCTCGAATCTTCTGTCTTGTTAATTCGGCACATGCAATCTGGGCATGGGAATGAATATATGGAGTCATTTGGTCTTTTCAATTCGATTCCTTTTGAATCACTATGTGCTCGCATATTTAGCATTTGCCGCTTGAAGCTTTTCCACCTGGAAATACCAACACCGAAAAGGATTGAAAAGATGAACAAGGTTAAAATGTGAGAAATCCAGAAACAAGTTGATCCGAACGAAGTGAAAAATTAAGAAGTGTACATGTGTTAGGCTATTGATGGGAAAAATAAACCCAGCCTACACGTGAGAGGGCATGTTGAAAAGATTTAAGATGAATACACGCAACCCCTCTTATGCAACCCCACTTTAACGGATTAGGCTTTTACAAGAGAAGGTTAGCTGCAAGGCACAATGATACTTCCAATTGACCATCTTCTCTCAGCAAAATAATAGTAGTAGCAGCATAGCATTGTACAGGTTTCAAGTAATGTCTAGGTAATGAATATAAAATATGTGGTTTGACTAGCCCAAAGTGTAATAAGCTTCCTACGGTCAATCTTGTTCTACCCTGTGATGCTCGAACTCTCCTTTCCTTTCCGACTGGCATACCCGTGTTGACACGACACAGGTATGGGTACATGTATGGAATATGGGCGGACACAACACCTTTCAACCTGGTACGACAATGTGTAGCAGCTATGGGATTCGGAAAAGCTTCAAGTTGAGGCGATGGCACGAGGTTTTCCACCTATGGTCGCCGCCAAGACGATGGAGAAAGAGGGTCACCGCCGAGAGGATGACACTATATTTTCCACCTAGGTCTTCGTCTTCCTTCCTCCCTTCCTCTTTCTTTTTTTCTTTCCCATTTCTTCTCTCGTTTCTGCCTTCTGTTTGTATAAAATGAAAATGGACAAATTGCAATCAAGTCCCTCATTTTCTATTTTATATTACATTTAGCCCTTGTTTGATCCCAATTTTTTCCAAAATACATTTCTCTCTTTTTGACCACACACTCTTCAATAAAACAATATAACATGCAAACCCAAATTTTTTTAAAAATTTTTTAACCACACATTCATCAATCTACTATTCGAGAATACATTTTTCAAAAAAATGGAGCTCAAACAACCATAGTAATTAAATTCTCATAATTGAAAATTAAACCCCAAAATTCTATTTTAGCCTTGACCCCTTGCATATTTTTAATTGTAAAATAAATCGTTCTTTGCGAACAATTGATTTTGGTCTATTCAAAATGACATCTTGGATTCGTAAAAAAATTGAAATTTGAAAGACACCTGTGTGCGAAATTTGGACTCTTTTTAGCCATGTCCACGTATCTTATATTTTAGAAAATAAAATATCTAATACTTAGACATGTACCCAAGTTCGAGCATCATAAGTTCTACCCAATGGAGATGTGAAACCACTTTAGGAATTGGACTAGTTTTGACTAAGGTTCCGTCATCACCAAATAAACAAACAATCCAATAATTTTAGTCTAAGCACCACATGACAGCCACATTAAACGACATCTGGAGAAGAGAAGATAAAAGAATACACACTTCTACAAGGTTTTTTAGGCTTTTCTCCTGTTGTTGATTTCCCATCTTTGTTTTGAACACATATAGTGGACGTCATTTTTGTCCTTTGACCTAAGAAGCATGAACGCGACAAGACAAGGACACACAGACATCACATTTATCAAGTTAGGCACTGAAACATCAAGGAAGAGACTTATATTCTTTTAATATATTTCTATAACGATATCCTTCTCTCTCTACTTTTTTAAGCTTTGCATTTTGCAAATGGATCTTTTGAAACAGGGTGGCTATTTGGTATATTAAGATAACTTCGGGTTAAACTATATATTACTAGTACTAGAGAGAGAAAATGCATATAGACGTAAAACAAATTTGCTTGTTTTAGGTTTTAGCACCTTTGTTAAGCGCCTCTTTCCAACGCTAAGCGCAAAAGGCACTCGAAGGAGTAGTGGGACGAACCATCACTACCATAGGGCAATAGCAGTAAATCCTACCACCTCAAACTCCTATTTCCCCTCACTTGTCATCAAACAAGTTGGGTACTCTTGGTAGGATTTTGTTGTAGGTCTTGATGTTGGCTGATTAAAAAAAGCATCCTCATCGCAACAAAGCCCATCTTTCTTAATTTAGAAAAAAACGACACTTTCATAGGTCCGATAAGTCTTTCTACTATACTATATACTAATATGGTGGTTACCTTCAAATGCGTGAATTTTACCTTCTTAGACCTTCTTTGTCAACAAGAGCCCTGCCTTGGTCTTCAATCCACATGGCGTATCAGACACATGCCTCACATATGCATGCTCAAGGTCCCGAGAGTGTCCTCAAGGGTTGGAAATTTAAAAATTATAAAAAAAAAAAAAAAATATAGGACCCACCACATAGCGTGTTCGACATGTGTCCGAGGAGCGTATGAGTGTTCATGCATCATGGCCTTTGACCGAGAACAAAACCAAAGTGGAGAGAAATGTTCAATGTCCTGATTGTCTTATAGACTAACAGACAATTGCAAATGCAAATATACATTATAGAAAAGAAACATGGGTACTTTGATTTCACAGTTGACTATGATGGGATAATAGTCAAAACAATCAACTATCCATCTCTAGTTTTCAAGAAAACCTAGTTTATTGGTATATTGGAGTGTAAAATTCAAATAGACAAATATTTTTAGGGATAATTGCGGCAAAGCCCCAAACCTTTGAAACATTAGCACAATTTCCCTAAATCTTTGATTTGTTGCAACCGTCACCCCTAACTTTTCCAAACGTTGGATGTAAGGCCATTTTAGATGGTTTCCATCAATTTCTCCGTCATTTGACCATTAAAATAAAAAATTGACCACTTTTTACCAAAAAAAAAAAAAATAGGGGAAGGCAAAATGGTAACTTACGATTTTTCCCATAAAATAATTAAAAAGTTAAATCAAAAACCAAAAAAAAAATAAAAGGAAAAGGAAAATATATCTTCTTCTCCCTCACCCCCACCCCCACGAACAAGCCCAACCCCTTAACTCAAAACCAAAAATCTACTACCACCACACCGCCAAGCCCACTGCCATCGACTACCACCACCACTGTGAACATATCCAGGAAAGAAGCAACTTCTTGGAATACCAAAAGAGGAAGTCACTCCGCCACTTTCAAGGAATTGCATAGCCAGAACATGTGATTTTGTCAAGCGAGTGCATATTTGAAAAACAGTCTGCATTGACATAGGTGGTACATGCACAATTGACATTACCTTACGACTCTCCTCCATCGTCAACTGACTAGTCGAATCTCCAAGTATGTTCTCAAAAACAAGGACTGAATCTTTATGAACGACAATTGGAGTCACTTTCTCTGGTTCAAAAGAAGTATGATTTCTAGATGACCCATGTATAGATCTACCTATTGTTCCAACATTAGTGTTAACAAAAATTATAGGCCTGGGCCGCACCAAATTATCCAAGATAATAAGTAATAAGTCTTATGTAATGAGTATATAGACATTTCTGGCCTTCAATAAAGTGGGTTTGAAGCAGAATAGTGTGTAGGGGTAGGGGGGGTTGGGGTTGGGGTTGGGGTGAGATTGGTGGGTGCATGTAAATTGAAGTCACCATTTCTTGCCCACTCAGAGCGGAAGAATAAAGAATCAACGAGGAATTGGTGTTTACGGTGGTGGTGGTGGTTGATGGCGGTGGGCATGGTCGTGGTCATGACAGATTTCTGGTTTTGGGTTGTAAATAGTCCCGAAAGCAACAATCGGAGGAGATTCTGCTCTTTCTTTAGTTTTTAAGGGATTGGGCTTGTGCGTGGGAGTAGGGGTTGGGGAGAAAGAAGATACATTTTCTTTTTCCCTTTTTTTTTTTTTTTTTTTTTTTTTGGTTTTTGATCTAACATTTTAATTATTTTATGGGAAAAATAGTAAGTTACCATTTTGCCCTCCCCTATTTTGGCAAAAAGTAGTCAATTTTTTTATTTTAGTGGTCAAATGACGGAGAAATGGATAGAAACCGTCCAAAGGGGCCTCACATGCTACATTTGGAAATGTTATGGGTGACGGCTGCAACAAATCAAAGATTTGGGAAAAGTCTGCTAATGTTTCAAAGGTTTGGGGCTTTTGCTGCAATTATCCCATATTTTTATTATGTTTAAATATAAAATTGTTAAGAGTCATGTTTTGATGATTGTAATTATTTTATTTTATTTATCTTACCCAAAAATATTATTCCTAAATTTGTGTGTAATGTCACACGAGTGTTTATATGTGCATTCTCGTATGTATTTGTTTTTTTGTTAAACATATTTAGAAGAAATGGACTAAAATTTACAATCCTCTAATTTTCTTGTTATAAGCATGCATGGACACAATCCCCAAAAAGTTTCCTAGCTGCTCCACGAAGGCTACGTTTGGCACACCACATTAGACCGTACAAGAAATTATGCATAAAATTAAAAGAGATGGTACTAGATAGATAGTACTAAGGTCAATAGTATTTAGTAAAACACAATAAAAAATGCTATATGCACTATCTTTCTTATCCCACATAATCTGACCTCCTCACTCCGTATTATGCCATCCAGTCAGCTTAAGAAAGAAAGTTCAATAATATTCTTTTGAACAAAAAACTATACTATACACCTTAATCCACTCTAATACACCTAGATAGAATATCTACTCTAATTTTGTAGAGCTATAAAATTCTACCCAACTTTCTTTATTTTACTTACAAGTAGTAGCACCTTTTTGAGTACGTATATTTGGGCTTGTGTATTAGGTCATATCATAAAATTTGATAAAAGTTCATAGTAGCTCTCAACCTAATGCAACCCTCATCCTTTCCCTGCCCTTGGATGAGATGGAAAAGTTGTATCACAATTCTAAGTAACAAGGAAGATCCTTATAAGGTTAAATGACCAATTCTACACATTAGTGTTAGACCTACCGTGCTTTATGGTTTCAAAATGTAGAAGGACAAAATTGTTTATAAGTTCATCATACTAAGAACGTTAGATGCTAACACGGATGTTCATTGTTTGGTCATATATTAAAATGGTGAACAAAAGAAATGATAATATACTGCCAACAAGAAGTGCACCAATTGACGATAAATTAATAGACTTAGACTTAGGTTGTTAAGGCACGATTTGCATAGACCTATAGAGTATTTTCATAACAGTAGCACGATCTCAATAGAGCAAGTCAAAAATAGGAAGTTGTAGACCCAAATTCAGTCTGCAATAGTTACTGAAGATCAAGGTTTAAAAAGGCGAAACTAAGTACTGAGTCAGCTTTTCTTTATGAAGCGAGGGGTAAGCCTCGAGGCGGATTGAGGCATAAGCTTCACAAAAAACAAAAAATCAAAGTAAAAAATTATAAAATAATAAAAAATACAAAAAAAAAAAAAAAAAAAAAAAAAAAAAAAAAAAAAAACCAAAGTTGGAGCATATGCCATATAGTAAATAGGATATATAGCCATTAGTATATTAAGATATAGTCCACCTAAAGAAATAAGATATTTAGCAAAAAAAAAAAGTATTACAGAAGTTAGAAATAACTCCATTTCCAATGAAAAAAAAGAAGCAGCTTAAACTAAAAAAAAAAAGCCTAATAGTCTGCACTATCATCATTATTACTAGCATCGTTAATGGAATAATCATCAAGTCTAATTTCCCCATCATCTTCCTCTTCGCTACTCTCAATTTCTACAAAATCATCTTCTCATCCACCAATTGCAATGTAACTTCATTTTATTGTTTTGTTTGGACCCAAAATGACTTTTTAAATGGACCCTTTCATTTTTTAAGTAGGGTCATTTCTGATTTCTTTTCATACAATTGAAAAATCAAATTTTAAATGAGGTGTGCGTCTCAGATTTAGAGGCATGAGCCTCGTATTTTTAGCTTCAAAAATACCGCCCTGAGGCATACTACATGTGCCTCACGGTGAGGCGGGCCTCACTACCGCCTTTTTAAACCATGTTGAAGATCTTATTCCTTTGGATCTTCTAGTAGATCTAATAATGAACAGTAGACAGTGGAAAAGAATTTACGTAGCTAACCACAAATTTATTGAGCAAAAAGGCTTAGTTGTTATTGTTGTTTATATTTAGTACCACAAGTTTATTGAGCAAAACAGCTTAGTTGTTAATGTTGTTTATAATTATGTATCATTGGCAAAATGGTTTCTTGTAGCACAATTAAACGTCATATGACTGAAAAGGACATTACGATACTTTTGCATAATAAAGCAATGCGATAGTACTGTTCATAGAAAATTTAATAAAGTTATACTTAATTATATTATTCTAATAGCATAAAATTAGTACATTTTAGAATTTATACTTCCAAAAATTATAGCTCAGTATGATTTGCAAACTGCCTACTAATAAAACTTGTTAAGGTCGCTTATAAACGTACTGTGCTTAAAATTATTCAAAGAGATCGCATTACTATTTTCAGCCATGTTTTAATTATTTCCTAAAATAATGTAATAGAATTGAGCATAAATAAATTTTAGCTAGTAGTATATTTGACCTAAGTTAACAATTAGTTAATTTGATAAACATTTTGAACGTTTTTAATATTTAACTTATTTTTAATATTTATTTAACAGTTAACTAATTATGGCTAAATTTAATATTTAACTTATTTTTAATATTTATTTAGTGTCAATTTTATTAATTTAATGTTTTATTATTTGAATAACTTAACAGTTTAGATTTTTGCAAATTACTATTTTCATACCCATTGTTATTGAATAACTTAACTTATTAGTATTTGAATTTATTAGGTGTTTGATGTAGATTAAATCGGATTTTAAGTGGATTGTGATAGAAGTTTTTGAAATATGTGGTTGAAAAGATGTAGGACCCATGAAAGATGTGGCTGATATTGATTATTTGACTTTAATTTAGATTAAAATCAGATTTTAATCTTGCCAACTAGGCTCTTAATATTTTAGTACCTTGATTAATTTATAATTTATTGTTTAAACTTTAAAGCATATTCTTTTAATAGTCATATTGAATTTTTAAATATTTTAATATCAAATTTAATATTTCATGAAGATAAAATGGAGCCTCTTCCCTCAATATCCAATACTACCCAACCACAACCTACCCACCACCCAACAACCACCTAATCCGGTCGACACCAGCGACGGCATTAAGGCATCGCTCGAAAAGCCCTCACTACCGGCCTCACGCCACATATCTTTAGCCAATCCTGCCAATACCCACACACAGAGGCAGCAGCCCTAGGTGGAAACCTAGCACCGTCGCTCGAACTGGCGCAGCAATCAGAGGTGAGACACACTGGGCTGATGCGGGGACTCCAGGCGCAGGCAATCATGGTAATAAGATGGAAACAGTGGATCGATCTGGGATCCAAACCCAGATTACTCAAAATCCGACCATGTTTCCGACAGATGCGACCGATCGGCGAACGATGCAGAACATTCCGACGCCAGAGAGACTGCAGCGTGGGCCACGCGAAGCTCCGACGGGCGAACCTGCCGACACGTGTAGTCCACACACCGTCGAAAAACCTGAAAATTCTATACGCCGACTCCAAATTATCCAGCATGCCCGTTCTGTCATCAGATGTGCCGTTTATACACAATCAAAGGAAAAAGTGGGCGGATGCATATGGTATGGTATTCATTCAGCAATTTAGAGTAAAGGTGAAGGAGTTTGTAGTGTCTGTTAACGAATCAGATATTGTTAGGATAATAGAGTGGGGCATAAGGATGTCGAACGCAATCTATATGGGGAGGTTTGGTGCACTTTGGATGGTAAATACAGTGGGTAAGTTAAGAGCGGCTAGTGAGTTAGAGGATTTTGTCTCCAAGTTCAATGAGTCATTAAGAGTTTTTTTGGCACAACGTTGTGTAAACAGTCGTGGCAGGTACTTGATGATAGCACGGTATTGAGAGAGGCGTTGGACGAAATTTGTGATGGTGCCAGAAAGTGTGAATGGAGAGGGATGGGCATCGTTTTCGCGGGTGTTTAAGGCAGTTGTCGATTCATTTGTCGCGGGAGATAAGGCTAAACATCGAACGATGGATGAAAGATATCAGCAAGGGACGACTTAGGTCGAAGTTACGGCCAACTTACAAACGGCGTATAAAGCTAATCAACGGGGGCTAGTGCGAAATGAAAAGGATGTATAATGTGAGGGAAAATGTTGGTCATATTATGGTGTCTAAGCCTATGGAAACACATCCAAAGGGTTCACATGGTGACTTATTGAACAGTACTGAAATAAAGGCCCGCGTCCAGGCATTGAAAGAAGGGTTGAATGATTTAATCAGGCTAGTGGGATTTAGGTCTAAGGCAGGCTCAAGGATATTGTTGTCATAAGTGTGGGGTTGGCTTGGTCAATCCCCTAGCCAACGAAAAACAAATAGTGAGCTTAGTTCCTAAGGAGTTATCACCGACTGTAGCCCATACTAAAGACAAGCAGGGGATGACTAAGCCAAATTGTAAGTATCAAGCGCGGACTGAAGTAGTGTATTCCGAAAAGGTGATGGGATCGAAGTGGAGTTGGATACAGATGAGAAAGCTTCGAGGTTCGCAACAAATTGGAAGGTGATTCCTTGGTCTAAAGAAGGGGAGCCGAAAATGGTAAACTTCAAGTCGACTACACGGCGCGATGGACACGAATTCGTCGATAGATGGATTATTCCCCGTTGAGCAAGAGAAAACACATGCATTGGTAAAGGGATTAGCTTCAATAGTCCTGAAAGAGCACGATGCGGCATGTGCAATAGTTATGGTTGGGAACACATATAACAAAAGGCACTCTAAGCCCCTAAAAGAAAAAGAATTAGGGACTGAAAAGCTTGTGTTGTGGGTAAATGGCGGCCAGAAGGGGGGACTGACAATGATGTTGTACATGTGGAAGAAACGGACGGATATTCGTATGACCCTTTGGAGTGTTGTCAACCAGAGGAAAAAATGAAGGTTAATGCGATTGAAGCTAGACCCCAACCTTTTAATTGGGTCCTTAAAAAAATTCAGGATTTCAGTAAGTTGGTTGGCGCGTCTTGTGATAGATATGAAAGTAGACTCGTGCAATTATTCGAGGAACTGGAGGCTAGTAGGGGCCAGGGAATGAGTACACAAGGTGGTAAAGTAAGAAGGAAGGGTGTTCGCGAACTTAAGCAGCTCGAATGATCAGTAAATTATGATGCTGAGGGTGGCGAGTCAAGGAAAGGATTGATGGAGAGGGATGACTGAGCGTTAAAATGACCCCAAACATTATTGGCTGGAATGTGAGGGGGCTTAATGAGGTTGGGAAAAGGTTAGGTGTTCAAAATTTGTTAAGGGGATGGAGGGCAGACCTTGTTTGTTTGCAAGAAATTAAGTTGGAGTTCGTCTCGAGGGCTGTAGTTTGTAGCTTATGGGGGGAGACAACATGTAGGATCAGTTTTTGGGGTCATCGGGGGCATCAGGAGGCATGCTTGTCATGTGGGACACTAGAGTTCTTGATATGGAGAATGTTAGTGTAGGGTCATACTCGATATCACTCTCGTTTAGAAATATTGGAGATGGATTCCATTGGATGTTAATAGGAGTTTATGGACCTAATTCTGATGTGAGTAGAGGGGGCATGTGGGATGAGTTGGCTGATATGATTGCTTGTTGGAATCTCCCAATGTGTATTTGGAGGTGATTTTAATGTGGTTCGATTTCCTACAGAAAGGTCAAGTGGTGGGAGACTAACTGGGCTTTGGAGGAATTTTCAAATTTTATTAGGGAGAATATGTTGGTAGATATATCTATGATTGGGGGAGACTTTACTTGGTCATCTAATTGGGACCAACCTGTTCTATCTCGTATAGATCGGTTCTTGGTTAGCGGAGAGTGGGAGGCTAAATACTCAGATGTTACTCAGAGGAGACTAAGGAAGGTGTACTCTGATCATTTCCCTATTTTGTTATTTGGGAATACTAGGAGTAGTGGAATAAGACCTTTTAAGTTTGAGAAGATGTTAAAACTAGAAAGTTTTGGGGAGCGAATATGGACTTGGTGGGCCTCTTATGATTTTCGAGGGTCTCCCAATTATGTGATGGATCAGAAGTTAGAGGGCGTTAAAAAGGGATTTAAAGAGGTGGAACAAGGAGATGGTGGGCAATGTGAACTTTCGTAAAGTTCGATGTCTTTCAGACATAGAAGAGCTGGATAAGCTAGAGGAGAGTAGAGGGTTGGATGAGGAGAAGAGACGTGGAGTATTAAGGGGAGAGCTAATAAGGTTGGTGGAGATGGAGGAGATTGCGTGGCGCTAGAAATCTAGGATCACGTGGTTGAAAGAATGGGACAAATGCACTAAGTTTTTCCATAAGGTCGCCATGCTAACATGCACAACAATTTTGTCACAATGTTGGAGGTAGATAGGGTTACTTATGAGGATCCACAAGATATTGGGATCTATATGGTGAGATTCTATCAGAATCTATATCAAGAGCAGTTTGAGTGGAGGCCAGAGTTGGAGGAATTAGAGTTTTTTTACTATTACGGAGGAGGATGCCGATTGGTTGGAGAGACCATTTGGGGAGGATGAAATTAAGAAGATGGTGTTTAGTATGAATGATGATAAGGCTCCAGGACCAAGCGGTTTCTCGTTCACATTTTATAAAGCGTGTTGGGAGGTGGTGTGATAGGGTATTATCGACTTTTACTTACTATTATGAGCGTAGCCGGTTTCTGAGAAGTCCTCATGCAACATTTATTGTGATGATCCCTAAGAAACCGGGAGCGACTGATATTAAGGATTTTCGCCCTTTTAACTTAGTCAGTGGGGTGTACAAGATTATTATGAAAGTTTTGACGAATAGACTCAAGGAGGTGCTAGGGAAAATGGTGTCTAAGTTTCAAAATGCTTTCGTGAAAGGTCGCCAGATTTTAGATTATGTACTAATTGCGAATGAATGCATTAATTTAAAACTGTGCTTAGGGGTTCCAAGGATGCTATGTAAGCTTGATATTCAAAAGGCTTATGATCACGTAAACTGGGGGTTTCTTCTGTATATGCTTAGGCGATGTGGATTTTGGGATAATTGTAAGTGGATTTAGTTCTATATCTCTACTGTTGCATTCTCAGTTTTGGTCAACAATACCCCTGAGGGTTATTTTCGGAGCAGCAGAGGCTTGAGGCAGGGGGATTGGAGACCATCAGTAGGATGCTCGAGAAAGCGAGGCGGGACAATTCGTTAAAGGGATTTACGGTTGGTCAATTGCAAGTGTCCCAATTTTTATTTGCAGATGACATACTGATTTTATGTGATGCAAATGAGGAGCAATTCAGGAACTTACGCCATTTGCTCCTATGCTTTGAAGCAGTGTCTGGATTGAAGGTAAATCTGGAGAAATACGAGGTTATTCCAATTGGGGAGGTCACTAATGTGGAGGAACTAGTTGTTATATTAGGTTGTAGGGTTGCGCAGCTGCCTATGTCATATTTAGGGCTCCCTTTAGGGGCATGATTTGAAAGTATTAATATTTAGAATGCTAGTGTGGAAAAGGTGGAGAGGAGGTTAGCGGGGTGGAAGCGTATGTATCTCTCAAAGAGAGGCTGTCTTACCCTCGTAAAATCTACTCTATCAAATATCCCTACTTATTTTTTGTCACTGTTTCTCATTCCTATTGTGGTGGCAAATAGATTATAGAGAATTCAAATGGACTTTCTTTGGGCAGGGTTGGGATGGGAAAGGAGAGAAAACTTCATTTGGTTAATTGGGGAGTTGTGTTCTCCTATGAGGATAGGGCATCGGACTGAAGAGCGTTTTCGGCCACAATGATACCTCTCCTTGACTAACCACCCAATAGATTCTCTTTTTCGTTTTATAAGGCTTGTTGGGAAGTGGGGCGATCTGACATTGTGGATGTCATTTCTTATTTCTATCAGCATGGAAGATTCCTTAGAAGCGTCAATGCTACATTTATAATGCTTATTCCTAAGAAATCGGGAGCGACTGATATTAAGGATTTTCGTCCTATTAGCTTAGTGAGTGGGGTTTACAAGATTATTGCGAAGATTTTGGCAAATAGATTGCAGGAGGCGTTGGGCAAAATGGTGTCTAAATTTCAGAATGTCTTCGTCAAAGGGCGTCAGATTTTGGACTCCGTACTTATTGCAAATAAATGTATTGATTCTAGAATACGACTCAGGGTTCTAGGGATTTTATGTAAGCTCGACATTCAGAAGGCCTATGATCACATTAACTGGAGTTTTGTTTTGTATATGCTTAGGCGATGTGGTTTTGGGGAGAAGTGGTGCCAGTGGATTTAATTTTGTATCTCTACATTTTCTTTCTCAGTCATGGTGAATGGCAATCCGGAGGGTTATTTTCGTAGTAGTAAAGGTTTGAGACAAGGGGATCCTCTATCCCCATTGCTGTTTGTCATTGTTATGGAAGCTTTCAGTAGGATGCTTGAGAAGGCCGTGGGGCAAAATTTATTAAAGAGTTTTGTTGTTGAGCAACTGCAAGTTTCTCACTTGCTATTTGCGGATGATACGCTGATTTTCTGTGATCCTGATGCTGAGCAGTTCAGGAACTTGCGTCGTTTACTCTTGTGCTTCGAAGCCGTCTCTGGATTAAAAATTAATTTGGGAAAATCTAAGGCTATCACAGTGGGAGAGGATGATAATGTGGAGGAGTTAGCTGGGATTTTGGGTTGCAGGGTAGGGCAATTACCTATGACATCTCGGACTTCCTTTAGGAGCACGGTTTAAAAGTAGACATATTTGGAACAGTATTGTGGAACGGATGGAGAGAAAGCTTGCGGGGTGGAAGCGTATGTACCTCTCAAAGGGAGGTCGTCTTACTCTCATAAAGTCCACATTGTTGAATCTCCCCACTTATTACTTGTCATTATTTCCTATTCATGTTGCAATGGCGAAAAGACGAGAGGATTCCAAAGGGAGTTTCTTTGGTTAATTGGCGTGTAGTTTGCTCTCCTATTAGATTCGGTGGTCTTGGATTGAGAAGTCTTGTGTTGTTTAACAAGGCTTTGCTGGGTAAGTGGTTATGGCGATTCGGAATGGAAAGGGAGAGTTTTTGGAGAGATGTTATAGGCGCAAAATACGGTGTCATGGAGGGGGATGGTGATCAGGCAATGGACGAGTTCCTATAGGGTGAGTTTGTGACGGTACATTCGGCGAGGGTGGAGTGACTTTCGGGAGAGATTGACTTTTGTTGTGGGGAGTGGTAATACCATCAGATTCTGGGATGATTGTTGGTGTGGAGATCAACCGCTTAAATTGAAATTTCCTTCTTTGTACCATATTGCATTGGAGCCGTCTGCCATGGTAAATGACGTCGTGGTTATTCACAATGGGAGCCCCAGTTGGAACATTGTTTTTTGTCGGGGTTTGCAGGACTGGGAATTGGATAATTACACGCTGTTTTTGACCACGTTATAGGAAGTTCATTCAGGGTTGGAGATAGTGATTGTAGCAGGTGGAGGTTGACACGTGATGGTATTTTCTCAGTTCACACTTATTTTAGTTCCTTATTGAGACTTAATGAGAGCTCATTCCCTTGAAAGATGGTTTGGAAATGTAAATTACCCCCACGAGTGGCATTTCTATTATGGACGGTGGTCAGAGGACGTGTTGACCGTGGATAATCTTCGTACAAGAGGTTTCTGTATTACAGAGTGGTCCTATATGTGTAAAAATGATGGGGAGACGATTGACCACTTGTTTCTTCATTGTGATGCTGTCCGTTTTCTGTGGAACGATATCTTGGCATCGCAACACATGGATTGGGTGTTGCCGAGGCATATGGAGGACACATTAAAGACGTGGAGGAGAAAGTTTCGAGATAAGGACAGCAAAATTGTTTGGGATCTTATCTCGGGTTGCATCGTTTGGTGTGTGGAGAGAAAGAAAAAGTCATTGTTTTGAAGACCAATTACGAACAACCGAACAGTTTAGGGAATTGTTTTATTTAACTTTGTATACTTGGTTTAATGCTGTGGTCTCTAGGCATATTAACGGACTACCTGATTTTATGTTGTTTCTTTCTGATTTAAGTCGATAATACACTTCCTGTGTATTATGTTTTTTATTAATGAAATTTTGATTACCTTTCAAAAAAAAAAAAAACAGCATGCACAGCCGCTTTAACAGATGTTGGTTCATTGGAAACCAGAATGATGAATAAAAAATGTAACCAATATTTAGATTGTCAAATAGTAATACCATCTTCTAACGGTAGTTAACTAAGTAAAACCCGAGTGATGAGAAGAAAAGCATACCCAATATTTGGATTGTCAAATAATAATGCCAACTTCCGCTTGTCAGGCCTAATTGTCCTGGAGTGTCCCCCATACAGATATCTTCTGTGACCCAAAAGAAAATGGGGAAAGTTTCCGCCTTGAGTTGTTACAAATACTTCACTGTGAAGACAAACAGTATAGTCTATGGCCGCCATTCTTGAGGAATAATTCTAAAAGCAGTAAATTGAGTCATAAAATGGTTTCAATAAGATCATGAAAAGAATAATGGGGAAAACAGGAAGAAAAGATAGACGAGAATGAAAGAAAAGCTCCCATTCAGACCTGAAATGGAGCTAGTTCCTCAGCAGATGCCAGCATCTCTTTTGTTTGTAAAAGAGGAAACATTTCTAGCAGTGGAGCCATATGCCTCTGAGAGTCATATATCCTTCCTGATGCTAAAAAGATAGATGTACTTTTGTCAAACCCCATCCCTCTTAGCATCAAACCGACCTGATCAATTGAAGACACATTGGAAGGTCATAAATAAAAGATACAAAAATATAGATAGATTAGCAAATGAAATCATTTACATAACCAGGCTAAATAAAGTGGAAAGACCACATGTGAGCAGATATTTAGTGTGTTTGGATAAACATTGGAAGTCGTAAAAATATAATGTAATAGAAATGAATGGTGGATAAGTGGATAGTAGTTGTAGATCCTATAAAATGTTCGGTTAAAATGTTCGACTTTGAAAAGTAAATTATAAGTTACTAATAATGTTTCCCAAACATTGAATTAGAACAAACAATTTCAAGTGACTTTCAGGTGTATCAAATGTACATATCAAATTCTGGCAGATCTTAGGTCATTGAATCTACTAGAGTAATTTTGGAATTATCAAGATCAAGAGTGGGTTCAGAATTAAACTCAAACTGCAGAAATCTGCATTGACATAAAGCAGATATGTGAGAGAGGAAGGACGAAGACGAGAGGTTATGCACACCCAAATAATCTTAGTGATGAATGACAAGATGTTGGATATGAAAGCTTGGGAACTAGCAAAAACTGAATTAACAGCCTAGCCAAAAAAGGGTTAACAAAGAATACATTTGACTTGCATCTCTATCAAAACTCCATGCGGTTGAGATAATAAAGGTTCGTCCCCAGTTAATGGTGTTTTGGCAGTTGGCAGATTCTGAAGAACTAGTGATCTTGTAATTTCATACAACTGTACAGATCCATCTCTGAGGATTCAATCAATTTTGGTGTACTAAATTGCAATGGATTCGCATTTTATCTCGTGAATTTGGAAAAGGGCTTAACAGAATAAATCGCATCAAAAATCCCATAGTATGGGCTTTTTTCAGTAGCAAGACTCTTTCCGTGTGTCTGAACTCTTGAGAAGGAGCTTCCGCAGGAGAACAGAATAGGCATTTATAAGCTCTGTCCCTTCGCACATCTCTGAAAGCAGCAGTGGGTTCATGTGATGTGGAACAATATCTCTTGAAAATTCTTAAGTTTCATGTCTGTTTCAATAGTTACAATCAGCGGCTCATCTGATCTGTGCACCGTCAGGTTTATAGTCAGTAATTGTCATATTTCGTCCTCATATTATAACGGATTTTACACTATTGATCCAATCTATTTTCTTAGATACTGACTTCAACTTATGATTTCATTCTGTAAATGTACAAATTATTTTAGCAACTTGTACATCAACGCAACTGAATGCATAAAATTATGATTTCATTCTGTGAATGTACAAATATTTTGGCATCTCATAGATCAACGTAACTGAATGCTATAATACCTATTCTTAAGGCACAATTAATTAATATTGAACTTGCACTAACATTAAGATACATTAAGCATCCGCATATTCTGATCTTCCAAGCCAAAAACGGGGATCAGATTTAGTTGTTTATGGTTGTATGTTCTGAACTTCCAGCACACACATTATAATAGTCGTATGTTTAATCCAATAATATGCAATTGTAACCATACTGATGGAGATCAAGACACAGATAAAGATATAGAGTTATAGTTATAGTTTAAATAGAAGTTAAAATAGAGTTTAATTTCAATTAGATTTGATAAGATTAATTTTGATACAATTATAGTTTATTCGAAGTTTGTTTCCTTTTTAACTCTTTTAGTTTAGCTCTATAAATAGAGGGCCTTATTCATTGTAATTGACAACCTGATTATCTCTTTGCCCTCAATTCTTCCCTTCTTGGACCCCTTTTTTTCTTAATCTTCAATTATTAGTTAATAAGTTATACGCTACTTCATCACATACTTAATCCACACTTACAGTTAGCATTTATCCATTCAATCCAGTTGAGTCATATATATGCCATCAGATACCAGCTTTCAACTCTTTGACAAGCCCAATAAGAGTGAACAGCCTAATATGCTTAACAGAGGCAGTTTCCTTCCACAAGTGATCATATTTTTATTAAGTCAAATTATGTATGTATGAAAGAAAGAAAACTCCAAACTGGGAACAGTTCAGACAAAGACAGTCAATGTTTTCCTTATTTTACTTGTAAGGCCTCGTCCTAAATTAGCAATTCTGCAGTTGCTTAAAAGATTTCTGTGAAAAATCCATGTACATAGAAAACATTCCATATTGACAGACTCTGCTCAGTTGAAAAAATTAGTATACCTCCAGATTTCCGTTCGACATTTGAATAAAAATTTCATTATTCTAGCTTCTCTAATTTTATTGGTTAGTTTCCAATAGGCTAAAAATCGTAGAAAAATAAAAAGGCATGTGCTTTCGTACACAATGCACAAGGAAGAAAATAGAAAGTGATCAAAGTATAAAAGGTATTACCTCTAGGGGTGTTAAGGGACACTTCCCATTCAACCTGATTGCTCCAGGACGAATTACCCGACCAGGTTTTGTAAATTTTCCCTTCCAACCTCTCTCCCTTGCAGCATCCATGTCTCTTTTTTCTCCGTCTCCACCATCATATATACAACAAGAGAAAGCAACCATGTCCTATACAAGAGGATGATAAATGATTGCCCTGGATTTCAAAGCTGATCATACAAAATAAAGTGGCACAGCATATAAACTAACCTCCTCGAAGCGAAGATGCACAGAAATATACTTGCCACTATTATTTGCACTGTGTTCTTTCATTCTTGAAACCAAGGTATTGCCCAAAGAAGAAACGGAATTTGAAAACCGTAGAGCTTGATAATTTGCCAAGCATCTTAGACGTTGAACTGGTGGAGGTGCATCAAATGACAGACGATTTGCAAAAGGAGAAATCCTTATAATCCTGTGTAGACCAATTGTAAAAGAAAGTTTTCCAGATTGATAAAGCAAATTATTTCAAAATATTATGATGCAAAAAAAAATGCAAGTAAAATATCCATTAACACAATGCCCAGTCCAGGCCTTATCACCGAAGGTCATGAGTCCTCCAACATTTTTGGCATCCATGAATTATACAATTTTAGTTCCTATTTCAATTCCTACCAGTCATATTCATCCCAATAGACGTTTATGGAAAAGGAAAAGTTATAATGACTAAAGAATATGTAATAGTAATGGAATTGTCAGCATTACAAGTCTACTATACTCATTCTGAAAGAATAGCAGTGTCAAAAGGGATAGAATTAAGAAAAAAACTTTTACTTTCAGAATGTGAAATAGCAGAAATATTCAAAACCGTGGTGGCCAATCAAGAAAAGAAAATCTACAAATTCAGTTCTATACTGTGTGAAATTATTAAAATATTCTGACGACAACCAACTACTTCCATACAAATCAGAACATCGCCATCAAAAGCAAGTCTTAAATACAAGGAGCACATATATGTGGACAAATACATTGCACTTAGAATCTTATTCATGAATCAAGAAAAAGAGAAGCAAAGAAGACACAAAAACCAGAGTTACTCACTTTTCTTCAAGTAGCTTTGGAAGAACAGAATCCCTGTAGTAGTTGATGGATGACCATGCTTTTATCCTGAAGTTGTACACATTGCTCATATTGTAGTCAAATCGCTCCATAATGTATCCTGGAACTGTCTCCACTATCCGAACATCATTTTCTAGTGCTTTCACAAAAAACTCT
Organism: Fraxinus excelsior; assembly: GCA_019097785.1. Classification (NCBI taxonomy): domain Eukaryota; kingdom Viridiplantae; phylum Streptophyta; class Magnoliopsida; order Lamiales; family Oleaceae; genus Fraxinus; species Fraxinus excelsior. Next base: position 21,356,268 of record CM032629.1, on the reverse strand, counting down.
TCATCATAAATATCACCAAATTTGCTGCACATATACAACTACCATCAAACATTCTATCTTGGAAAAGACATGGACATCATCTCATCAACTGTATATTGGTTTAAACTTCTATCTCAAAATAAAAAATATCCAAAAGAGAAAGTCTTGCCACTGTGACAGTAACCAGACTCACTTTTGAGATATGTGATACGCCACAGTTCGTGGCGATCATGCATAAGCAGTGCCACATCATCTTCAACCAAAATGAAAAGGAAATAATTGATTGGATTATATTACCGACCCAAAAACAATTTATAAGTTAAATGTCAATTCCATTTAGCCCATATTGAAATAAATTGAAGCAAAACAGGTTTACTTGGCATTGGCCAAATAAATGTATATTAGTTGCCTAGTGGGACCCACTATTTCATCAATAGGGTTCTCATTTTATAATGATGCCTACTTGGCATAAGCTGACTGGCAATGGCCATCATTTCCTGTTTGCACATAACAACAGCAAAAGATGCTACATATTTTCATCTCCATTATGATTGCACTTTTTTAAAAAACAAATGCATTGTTTCCACTAATGCACATTGCACAAGTAGAAGTGATAATAATACTACACACCTTGGATCTCTCCAAATGCTGTGAAAGTGGAAATGGGGAATTACAAGTGTAGCATTAAGATATCCTGCCACAGCAACAGCATTGCATATCTAAAGCAAAAACAACAAATAGAGAGCAGGGATATTGCTTAGGCTGCGAATTTATGTAACTAGAAACTTTGTAAGAAGAAAATAAATAACATTGACCATACCGATGTTCTCTGCTGGTTCAAACCACCATTCGCCTCAACATAAATGTATCCATTTGACTCGGGTAAACCTAAAACAGAGAAAGATCTTAAACTACACTTAATAAAGCTATAGATGACACATATCCATAATTTAATTGTCATATGATACGAGAATCATTTTTTGCACAACAATGTCCAAACTAATATTTAATAATTTCTTAATTTTCCCTCAATATAGTTATAATACTCCTAATTAAATGTAAATGTAAATGTTTATATATATTTTTACTCGTATACATTCACCCACATACATATGTATTTGAATTATTACATTCAAACTTCACCACCCACTCAATGCCTGTATATAAAATATTAATATGAGCATTTGGATATATAATACAAATGAATATATAGAATAAATAAAAAAAAGAACCACCCATAATATCACTATATGCCAAAAATTCTTGAATTACACAGATTTGGAGGGAAAAAAGACTAGCAACAAAGAAGCGCACATTATCTGAAATATATCAAGATACAGGTTAAATAAGCTAGAATTATACAAGATCATTGAATGGAAACAATAGAAAAAGGAATAATAATAATAATAATAATGATGATGATGATGATGATGATGAAAGGAAATACACATTATTCAACATAGTAGGCAATTTCTTGGCATGTAAAAATGGTGTTGAAGGAAGTGCAAAAAATTGAGAATCGTCCAAGTTGAAATAGAATAGATATAACTACATATTTAATGAAACACCAAACAATAACACCGTGCAGAGTTTGTACCACTAACAGAAAAATAATTCAATATAAACATAAATTGTATAAGAAACTACGTCCCTATTTGACAACCATTAAAATGAGTTTTTTTGGAGAAAATGAGTTTTGGAATAGTGATATTTTTGAAAACTGTGTGATTAATGTGTGATTAAAAAGTTGAAAAAAGTTTTGGACTTGCATGTAAAATATTTTATCATGAGAATGTATGGTTAAAAATGAGTTTGGGAAAATAGAGTTTTGTTTTAATGGTTGTCAAATAGGGGCTAATTGACCAGAGAATTAAGAACAAAATCAAAATTAAGCAACAATTTGATACAAAATATCTTCATAGGAAGTAAAAAAACAAACTTCAAGTACTGAACATATATTTTCACTTATCAACTAAAATAAATAATTCAAAACACGTGAATTATATGAATTTGTGAACCAGTTAACAAAGCTCATAAATAGAACTGAAATTCTCAACACTCCTAACTCAAAATTTCATTTTTTGTGCTTATCTTTTTGATTAGACTATATCGATGTCATATGCGATTTTGTATGTATTATGAATTATTTCCCCTCAACTTTTTACCATCTTCATTTTTTGTGAACTTTTCAACATACGCTTACAAAAGAATTTAAAAATACAGTGCAACACAAATATGACTATTAGTAGTCCATAAAAAAGAGTTACAAATTAATCGGGGCACTGCAATATAACATGGACAACCATGGCATAGTTACAAAAATAATATGAATGGAAACATCAAACTATATTCAGGTCGAAATAGAGAATATAATAAATGAAATAACTTTAGCATCATTGTATAGACTCCCACACAATAAGGGGGCGTATCAGTAAAAAGCATTAATTAGCATTTGCAGTAGCTAAATGCAAACCATACTGGGTTACTGTGGGATCCACAATAGGCAGTCTGTTCCATGCATATAATTTAGAAGAAATAAAAATCACTAACCAAAGGCGCACGCACACACTCACGCACATATATATATTTCATAACTAGATGCCCCTGATGATACATTAGAAAGTTTAGGTTATTGGCAGTTAAATCCTCCAAAGCAAAGTGAACAATCTAAAAACTTCCAAAAAAAAAAAAAAGCATTAATTATTTATGGAGCCCAAAAATGCAGTTGAAAGCAAGTGATGTGTTAGAAGTTAATTGGTATAGCATCTTTAATGGAGCATGAGAACGGCAATCTATACATCCAAGTCTTGTGCACGTAGTCAGTGCTCATATTCATCAATTAGCAAACCCACTCTTATGATATAGTGGCTTCTAAGAGTAAAATTTATCGATGATAAGTTTCCAGAAATTAATCAAAATCCAAGAACAAAGTAAATTAATCTATCTAACATTCAACATTTTGTGAAGGACTTGAATCTAATGAAATCAAAATAGCAAAAACCATTCAAGGAATTTTCTGGGTTCATAGCTGCTGCCAATTTACTTTAATTATAAGGATAAGTGGCAACATCATGGAAAAGAGGAAAAAACCAAATCGGTTCACATAAACAGAAATTTTCATCACATGACCAGTAACTCCATTTCTGATTATTATTTGAAAAGGTCAGACAAATAACAAAAAGTAAATAGAATTAGAAAATCTGAGAAATAAATGCGGGGGATTTTATTCCACACAAACTAACGAAAGATCAATAAAATATCATATCATAAGTGTTTGCGAAAATCAAACAGTGGTCACAAAATATCAAGCCTGCAATCGCTGTTTATATAAACTATGTGTAGCGACCGAGAACTTTTAAATAATATAAAATTAGTTTTCTCGAAAAACGTGTCGCTAAACTTTAACCATAATTTTAAAGAGAAAGCGCGTTCTTCTAATCGTTATAAAAACGAATTCAAATCTATTCGATCGAATTCAATCCCGAATAATAATTTTATTATCAATTCCGATTTATTTTATTTAAATCCAATTTTAATAATTTCAAGTCCAATATTTAGAGCCCAATATTCATAGTCCAATACTTTATACTTTAGGATCCAATTTTATTAGTCAAATCCCAATTCAATTAGCCCAATTTTACTCAAACCCAACTGGAAAATCCCTTACAGCCCAGACTTTTGGCCCAATTAGCTTCATAGGAATTTGTGCCCTAATTGTCACTATTCATATATCCCACTAGCACTCCCACTCTTCACTCACTATTCACACAGCTCCATTTGGTAAGAGACTTTCCCTCCCTCAAACTCTCTCAGTTCACTGTGAGACACCATTGATGCTAGAAAGTCCATTTCTAGTATCAACAGTGAATTCACAAAGATACACAATGCAGTTCACCATTTCACCATTCACCACCACCAACCTCACTTCCTCCAACTCACGAGACCAACCCAACATCAACAGTGAACTCCACTGCCAATCCACCATTCATCATCACTCACCAACGTCCACTGCCAACACCAACCCGACTGCAAACCAACAAGCATCAAACCACCATTCACTCCAAAACCGTAGTCAAACTCCCAAGCTCACTGCAAGACTCCACACAGCCACTAAAATCGAGACCACCAACACCACCACAAAGCTGCTCAAACCAGCCTCAACTCACTGCAACACCACCAACACCATCAACCTCAAGACAAACTGTCCTCACCTCAAAACCAAGAGCAACCAACCACCAACCGAACCACCAAGCAATGTACCTCCACTGCCAAGCCACCAAAACCGAGCCCAAAAATCGGCAGCACCAACCCACTGCCAATAGCCCAAAAATCGACCACTACCCAAACCACCATCTCCTCAACATCAAACCACCAAACAAGCCCAAAACCGAAACACCCAAAAATCAACTACCCATTCAGCCACCAATCCACCAACGCCAATCGACCGCCAAAACCAAGAAATAAACTCATCAGAAACTTACCTCCATCGAAAAATCATCGGTCAGTGCACCAAACAACTCCCACAGCCTTCACACTCTCGCACCGGTGCCACCACACGTTGGTGGCGCTGAAGCCGAAACCGGAAGAAAGGGACAAAGCCCTTCCCCGTGTTTTCCCTCCCCCCCGCCGTTCTCTCTCTCTCTCCTCTGTTCGAATGAGGGAGAGAGAAGAGAGAATTTGTTTTTTTTATTTTATTTGATTTTTAGAAATTTACCTTTAGCCCCCAGTTTTTAGAAGTCATTCATTTCAGTCCTGTAGTTTAGAAAATTTCATTTTTCAGTTTTTAAGTTTTATTCATTTGAATTACAGTTTCATAAAACTTTCAATTTAGTCCCAAAATCTTTAAAAGTCACTGTTTCAGTCCTAAAATTCTTATTTTCAATTTTAATTAACTTCAATTTAGTCCCCAAATTTAGAAATTATTATTTCAGCCCTTAATATTTTATTTTCAGTTTTAGCAGATTTTCAATTAAGTCCTTAACTTATTAAAGGTGCAATTTCAGCCCTTTAGTTTTATTTTCAGATTTAATAAATTTACAATTGAGCCCCTAAACTTTATTTTATCATTTTAAGTTATCTATTTCAATTTCAAGATTTTCCCTAAACTTTATTTTATTGTTTTAAAACTTTAAAACTTCAAGATACTAATTCAAAACTTATTTTTCATTTTGGCTAGACGAAACGTACGGACAATTAGGAGATTGAAGTTACTTCTCGCTCCATTTTTCACTAAACTCGAGAAAATTGAGGTAGACTCGTCACCATTAATTAGTTTAAATTATAATTGCATGCTTTATGTGAATTTACATGATTTATATGCTTTAATGCATAAGATGAAAATATGTCATATGAGATATATAATATTGTTATGCTTGCCATAACTTATATGCTTAAATGCATGAGAAAGACGAAAATCTCTTATGAGATAAGATGAGAATGTTATGCATAACTTATGTGTTTTATATGCACGAGAAAGAAAGACTACCCACACCATATGTTTTTAAAGAGCCTATGATTTTCAAGAAAATGAGCTAATGAAGATAATGATATCACGTTGTATATTGCATAAGTGTGTATTCAATTATTCTGTAAATTAATTATCGGCGATGAGTCTACTGAGCATTTCTTCAAAATACTCACTCTGTTATTTTAACAATATTTGCAGACTTCGGAGGCGATCATGATTGATGGGCAGTGGTGGCATAAAATTTGATTATCGCAATTATTAAATTTTGAAATTTATGTATTTGAACATTGTTAACGTATTTGTCGTTTCCGCTATTCCAAAAACATGATATTTAAATTTTAAAACAATTATCCTATGAGTTTTCTTGCCGACGAAGTTTTCAATTACAAATGTGATTTTAAAAATTAGGTTATTTCCGCAAATTTTTTATTATCAAATTAAGGCAAAAGATGATGACGTGGCAATCCGGGTTAACGGAACTCGGGGCGCTACACTATGTTAGGCTGTTTAGTACAAAAAATTAATAGGCATAAATCTAAAATTTAAAAAAGAAAAAGTAAAAAGGAGTTGGCAAGCATTGAGCAATTTTCCTACCTCCTGAAGACTTGTCTGTGCATGATCTCCATTCGCCCCCTTTATAAGAGTGTTTCCATATTGTCGATATCTAGAATGAAATTCAAAATTAGCCTTAGGAGAAAGCACATGAGAAACCATTTATCAACAATCTTTCAACATTATAAGACTACATATTTTTATCGAATCTTAAATGCAGTTCATTATTATTATTTTTCTTTTTGAAATACAAAAGTCAGAGCCATATGAGGGCTTCTCAAAATATTAAACTAAAAATAAGCTGAGGCCCTCCCTTGGAGGAATCTCGTTACGGGAGAACACTGAAAGATGGTAGGCATTATAAGCCATTACATGGCACCACAATCCAGTGAACTATCAACAGTAAAAGATAAAACTAGTTCTCACATATCACATTAATTTCTATTTTTGCGTATCCATCAGATATGCTATCCATTTTTATTTGACCTCCTAGGCATGAGTGTAAAGTAAATCAAGTGGAGTAACACGTTCCTGTATGTGACAGACTCGAATGCCACTTTTCCAAATTGAAGTAACATTTACAAAAGCAAACAAAGATCACATGATAATTATTCCAAATACAGAAAGAAAGTGAAAATGACAAGACTATCATGGTTGTCCAACAGCAGAAAAACAAAAGCAAAATTAGGTTCACTGCATTATCTTGGATAATCTCCAACAAAAGCATTTCAAGTTGAAAATACAAAGCTAGAATAACCGGTCAAACAATTTGAACCAAACCAGGGGAACAGATGAAAAATTTAAAAGATACTCAAGTTCAAAGACGAGCCAACAGTCGATAAAAAATCACGTTAAGGTTAGCAAAGCTATCGACTTTAGCAGATGATGACTATATATCTTCCCTTCAGGGAGGCAAGCATACAACTTTTCTACTTGCAGCTTATAACTGATTCATTATGTAGCCACAATACTAATTCTGGTAAGGGGGCATGTTTGTCTTGAGTAATATGCTTTAAATCAATCACAGCCATGAGTTAATCGAGAAAATGTGGATCTGGTCATCAATCTTCATTTGATAGAAAGATAAGTTTTGCTCAAATCATGACATTTTTTATAATAGAACACATTATCCACATTTTTCACAAGACTACGCAAACATGGAGATGTTCAGCAAGCAATGAAGCATGCACTCAGCAAGCAATGAAGCATGCACAAAGAACTTCAACAAGTCCAATTAATTGCCTTCAACTAATTCCGAGTCTAATATCTACCTCAAGGTGTCAAAAGGCAAGCAACGAATCATTTTTGTATAAGACAAATTTCATAATAGATGGTAGCCAGGGGATGTTCCTTTACAACCCTCATAGAAGCAAAGTTACATAAAAATAGCCTTTAAAATGTTAATTTCCAAGCATAAATTTAATTAATTAACAACTCAACCTGTTAACTGCTAATGGCAACAAGAGAGGTTAGAGGACCAGAACACAAGAACAGCTAAACAAATTTCATCAGTGTTTCTTGAACTCTAATATCAACAAGTTGAGTATCGGGCAACAAATGTGTGCACCAACCTCATTAGTCACGCTCTTCAAGGAAATGGAGAGGGGAATAAACACAAAGCCCTGAACAACTACATCATGATCTTCTCCAATGCGCAAGAAATATAGCTATAAAAAACAACCTTTTTCAATCTACTCCATGCTCAAAATTTATAACTAAAGTCTGAGCGGAAAGGTAAGTACTGTTATTGTCAAAATTCAGGCATCTAAGATCATAATTTCTATTTGCACAACCAAATCCAAGCAGATGACATACAGTAGCTGTCATTTAAATCAACTTTATCAATCTAAGGCCAGAAGAAAGCTGTTTTATTTTTTTAACTTCACAGACATTCTAGATCTAAGGTTGCACTAAATTTTCAAGAACCAACAACATTCACATTCAAGTTTCTTTTGACATAATACTAATTTGGCATCCAAACATTCCACATGTTATATGTCCAACTAACTGAAAATTACTATGCATTACAATTAATGCAGCTATACTAGGACTGTGATAGGCAAGAGTCAAAATCACCAAAAAGCACATAGTCAGTCATTTTCAATTTAAATCGCATTATTCAAAACTCACAAACAACACAAAAGTTCTAAGTATTCGAATTTCTGTTTTCACAAGATACTCACCGTATCAGCAGAGAAATTATCCGAGTCCATTTCGGGCCGGAGCTTCGCATAGAGCTGGGGGCTCCGGTATACTGATCCGGGCGCCGGCCGATGCTTTATAACCGGAACCACATCAAACGACACCGTTCCCATGTAAAACAGAATAAATGAAATATACAAAAGGGGTGCGAATAAGAAAATGCCCTGGCGTTTTAATAGGACAGAAAGAAGGATCCAGGCGAGTCGCTGGGCTAGAGTTTTCGGTGCGGGCCGACCCGGTCTGCCAGCGGCGGAGGATCGGTGGCGGAGCCGGGGCGAACGGGAAACAGGCGACGAAGGCGGCGAAGATGGGCTGTTGTGTCCGCTATTCGGGAGCCGATTATAGGCATGCATCTCTCTTTCTTCACATCCTACTGAGAATCTTGATTGTACAATGAATTTGAATTACAAAGATTCTTGTTCCATTTGTGTGCGAATTGAATTTGGGGGAAATGTTTAAATATTGTATAGAAAGTGGGGGTGAGGGTGGCCGGTGGGGGAAAGAAAAGCAGAAAGAGAGAGTCGAATTCGAAGCTGGAGAAGGGAGAGCACGTGACTGGAGAAAAAGGATGCACGTGCTTTGAAGGGGAATGATGACGACGATGGTAGGAAAACGGAATGGAGTATGAACGGATTGGGGTGTGTTTGGCTATTAGATTACTGAAATGTTTGAGGTCCATTATAATGTAGATTTTGGGGATTATTTATTTTGTAATAGTAATTTTTCGAAAAATGTGTGATTAAAAAAAATAAAAGAAAAATTTTGAATTTACATTTAATATTATTTTATTAAAAAATGTTTGGTTAAAAAGTGAAAATGAATTATTTAATTAATTAATGGAAACAAAATATGGGTAATTTTGGTTGACCATCTATCAAAGTCATCTTAGGGACGACACAGGGTCGAAGTGGGATTGTATATGCTTTTGGTGGAACAAGTGGTTTATGGTAAATGGGTAGGTGGGGCCAACTCTCACATCAATTTTAGTGGGGTTCGACCGCATTTCCACTCTATCAAGGATTTCTTGCAAGTAATAAGATGGGAACCATATTCAACTCATATATAATAGTGTGATATTTTGTCATCCTCGATAATCTTGGCCAATTATGTTTTAATTAGAGATGGCAGCGGGGCCCTTAGATGGGGCCGGGCCTATCCATTTCCTTCCCCTTTTTAAAAAAAAAAAAAAATCAGTTAAAATATAAATTCAAAATTTTAAAATCCAAAGCAAATGATATTCAAACTAACTACATCAATATCCAAATCAAGCACTGAAAAATGTCTAAAATTAAACATTTACAAATAGAATTACATTGTAACTAAATTTCATTTCTTTATACAAAAAAATTTTTCTTTTATTCGGGGATGCCCCACCCCAACTCGAGTCGAGATATTTGGGCCCCATCGGAGCGGGTAAGGTAGGTTTTTTTCGCTATCACTAGTTTTACTTTCTAATAATAATGTGATGTTCTTAATTGAAATTTTAATGGATTTTAATGAAATTCTTTAAAATTTAAGTATCATTAGTGAATTTAAAAATATTTCATCAATTGAGGGATTTTAAAAGATTTAGATGGATTTCAAACTTGAAAATATATATAATCAAATCTTTTGAAATTTCACCATATTTGATGAGATTTTTTATGGAACTTTTGGAAATCTATTCAGCCCATGTTTGGTATACATTAAAATTTTTATTTTTATTTTTCTACTCATTTTCAACCAAACATTTTTCAATAAAATAATATTTTTCATCACATCATTAATTTTTCTTTCTTTTTCAGCCACATATTTTTCATCAATTTACTATTTCAGAATATATTCTTCCAAAATAATGTGGCTCAAACACACCCTCAATAAATTTATTAGGATTTATAATCTTCTAAGACCATGTTTGATATGTAATCTTTTCCATGAGAGTAGGAAAAGATTTTCCATTTTCCACATTTAGAGCATGTTTGGTCAAGCTTAAAATCCAATTAAAATTGAAAATATAACCGTTATTGGGTTTCATTCCTCTAATAAAAGTCAACAATAACTGCTAGTTTTTCAATTTTAATCCCTACCGAACACGCCCTTAGTTCATGTTTGATAGCTAAACTTTTGCATGGAACTCATTTTTCCATTTTCACTCACGTGCCCAAAATTCCACATTTTGAATGAATTTGTTTTCTCAATGTTTGGTGATTTTATGTTTTCTAGCTCTTTTTTTTTTTTTTCCTTTTTTGACAATTGGAAAAAAAATTTTTATCAATAATGGTTAAATAAAAAAATTCTCTTTAATGGACAATTTATATGTAAAATAAAGCTAAACGAATGGTATTTGGTATGGTAATTTTTTTTTTAAAAAAAAAAGAATTTGGCAATTGGAACAAATTCTAAACCCAATGGTAAAAAAAATATTCATCTTAATGGACAATTTCCATTAAAAAAAAAAAAAAAGAGTCAAACGGACACTAGACTTTCAATATTTTCCAAGTGAAAAATTATATCAATCAAATATAATTAATTACAATTTTCAGTAAAATAATTTTTAGACAATTCAATTCCATGTAATTCATTTTTCTTCCATCCATTTTCCACATTTGCAATCAAACAAACCCTAATATTCATCAAAATTTTAGTTGGTTAAAAAGGAGCACAAAATGAGAAGGAAATTTTGCCTTAAAAATTCCAAAATATCTCATTTTATCAATCAATGCTTTGTAATTTAAAATTTCGGATGGAATAAAAATTATATTGACAGTTTAAAATGACTTATATAATGTCTCGAGTTTGATAATTCAAAATATGTTTCGTCATCTCCTATTTAACAATGCTATAAAATTATTTGAAAATGTAAAAATGTGGAGAGTTGTACAAAATGCATAAATAGGTAATTAGCTTTGATTGGTCGAATTTTACCAAATACTTTGTAATAGGTAAAATTCATTCGAACATACATATTTATCATTAAATACTTTGATTGTGTTATTCCTAATATATCCAAAATTTCCAAACGAACAATGAGTTTGATCGGATTGCTATTAGCTTTCATTTATATATAAACTGACAAATATATGTTATATTTTGGTGTGTTAAAAAATATGCAAAAGAAATTTTTATGAAAAGTCTTTTGAGTTGATATTAATTTTAAATTTATATATGAACTAGTAAATATGTGTAATATTTTGTGTTTAAAAATATCTATAACATATTAAATCTCATATCAAATTAAAATAATTTTTTGGACGATTATAGCCCTACTATAATTCTACTATTTCAATAATACCTTACTTTTCATTTTTATGTGATTCAATTATTTCAAAAAAAAAAAAAAACCTACTTTCCTTTTTTAAGTACGTATTTAATTTATTTAACCATTTGGCTACCATCAATTTACATGTACATTTGAAAGATTCGTTTCACATATATGCTTTCATTAATGTATGAATTCCCTATTATTAATTCTAAATGAATTAATATTTACCTTCATCTACGTATGTCAATACTATTAATTTTAATTATAAGTTAATTAGAATTTCACTTTCAATAATACATTTCAATATTCACGTTCATGTATGCTAATCAACATCAATTTTACTTAATTAGAATTTAAATAAATGATTTAGCATTCATTATCACGTATATATTCCCTGGTATTAATTCTAACATTCACACATATTTAAATATTACTTTTACAACACTCATAAAAGATTTTATAATAATATGCAATACACATTCAACATTGACTAATATAAATAAATTGGACCAATACACATTTAAGATGGTTAGGAGATACAATATCAAAATTAACAAATATGACTTAAGATTTCAAAAATTAAGTCATATTTATATTTTATTAATTAAAATAATTAATTTAAAACATTTTATTAATTAAATATATTCAGGTCATAATACTATACAATTTATGGTCGTGATTATTTACCAATCATAGTCACAAATCACAATTTTCACATGTCATGATTTATTTATCCGTCATAAATTATCAATTTAATTGGTCATATATTATTTCTTAATCACAATTTATATGGATTACAATTTATTTATCGGTCATAAAATATCAAATCAATAGGTTACATATTATTTTTCAATCACAAATCGCAAAATTTATAAGTCATAACATATTTCATAGTCTTAAATTATCAAATTAATTGGTAAGTTATTTCTAGATCACAAATCACAAAATTTGTATGTCATAATTTATTTAGCGGTCACAAATGATCAAATTAATAAATTATATATTATTTTTCTATTACAAATGATCAAATTAATAGGTCACAACTTAACAAATTGTAAGTACGGTACAAATTTAGTCGCAGTTTCACTTTTTTATGTATACTTATTATTTATTATTTACAAATTATTAGTTTTATCGATCGCATACTGTTTATTGATCACAAGTTAATTTATGTATTCGTCACAATCACCCAACAAATTGGCTACAAATATTTTTAACCCCACATCACCCCACCATAATCCATACCCACTACATGTACCATCAAAACCACCACCATGGGCACCATCACCGCACCACTGATAATGCATGCACCACCACTCCATTCCACCACTGATAATGCATGCACCACCACCAACTATTTTCTGTCTTTTTTCTTCCAGAAAAACAAACAAAAATAGCCACCATGTCAGCCCCCAACTTCCTCAAAATTACCACAACCTCTACCACCTAAATCGTTGCATTTCCCTCCCGACACACTCCTCTCTGCAGCGCAGCATTCACCATCACTGCACAACCTCTTATCTTTCTTCATTGATTTCTCTAGCACCAATATCACCAATGGGAAACAGAAAAAACAAACAAAAAATTAGCCACCATATCTGCCTCATCTCCTTTTCCTCGAAACCACCACCACTAGTTAGAGGCGCCGCCTCACATGGTGTTGTGTGTAGCATGACACTACAACACGTGGTAAAGCGCTACTGTGCACGATGCTACATGCATCCATCTCGACGTTTCTTCTTTTTTCTTCGATAACTGCAAATTGGAGGTGTTGATGAACGTGTAGGGAAGAGAATGAAGGTGAGGTGAGGTGTGTGTGTGATTTTGGAGTTCTTAGGGTTTTGGATTTGGGTGGGTATGATTTAAAGAAAAGATAGAGGATAGAGAGAGAAAAGATTGAGGGTATTGAAAAAAAATCAATAGGATTAATAGCACAAAACCCCTACATATTGAGTATGCTGCTAAAAATCTAATACTTTTTGGAAATAGCACAAAACGTTCATGTTTGAAACCTTTAGCGCTGAACACAACCTTTGAGGTGCAAAAAACCTCCATGTATAAACTTGAAGTATGATCCACCTCCATACCCTCCAATTTCGTTAGTTTAACCATTAAAAATGTAAAAAATTGTCAAAATTAAAAAGGAATAAGTGCAGTTAATTTACCAATTTTTTTATTTTTTGCAAAGTATACTCAAATTTATTATACATGTAACCACAATCCCAAATTTTTAGAACTTTATTTCCCACCCCATCCACATCCCCATCCCCATCCCCATCCCCATCCCCATCACATGCCACCTCACGTCACTTCACTTCGTCTTCGTCTTTGACAAGATATGAATACTTACAGCTTCAAACCCCGCTGGAGTATCCAAAACCCACAATTTTAGCGCGTGTACCCCATATCCACCACTATAAAGCCACCACCATTACTAAACAATACATGCACCTTGTCATCGCCCACCATTGTTTGTTGTGCCCCTTTTAAGCCTATCATCTACCACTATCTCCACCCATTTTTTTTCCATTTCCAAGATCGCTCAATTCCTAATGGTGATTGAAAACCATTGTTGTTGATATTGAGGTCCCATTTTTGACAGATTGAGCTAACTCGGTGTTACGATGGGATCTGATTCTACTCTCTACATAAACAACACCGTGTGATGTACCAATTGTGCACCACCATCGTGGGACGAAGAATGGGGACATAGGTCCATTGTTGGGACAAAGGGGTTAAAAATGATTAGCCAAGAAAAGGGCAAAAAGGAAATGGTCGATGATGGCAGAGAGAAGAACTAATTTTCCCATAACCTTGCCATGGACTGAATTGGAAGTTTTCGTTATATAAATAAAAAGGTGGTGGAACAAAAATTGAAGCGATGGCGGTGGATGGGACAACCGTTTACAAGAAAGTGGCTCAAAACATGATAAGTCTATGGATGTTGAATGATTGGAAGCTTGATCTACTGCTTTTGTAGACAAATAGAGCATAAATCGAGAGGAAATAAGGAAAAGAAGTTGAATATGTAAGTGATGAGCGTTCTACACTCATGATATTTATGTCACTTAATTCGTTATTTTGTTATACTTGAGAGAGTTTTAGAACATTTTAATGTGTGTTTTGATGTTGTGATATAGGTTGATGAAATCGAAGGAAATAAGTAAGAGTTGACAAAATTAGAGAAAATGGCTAAATTGTAAGAGATCCAAAGTTCAAAAACTAACGTGCAAATACTTAAAAGTTGTGTCGGACTTCAAAATGAAGATTTGAGAGCATTTGGAGTCAATTGGATGAATAAACAAGTCAAAGGGATCAAATATAATCAAAGTATGATCATACATCATTTTACAACTGAAAAAGTTATGCTCCAGATTTGTAGTCTCATAATTAGACTCATTTTCGACATAGCAAACGTTTGAATTGGAAAATTATATCTGAAGCGAAGCTGTAGCCTTTTGAGTCATCTTAAATCATTTTAATCGAACATCGAGGGAAAAAATTATGATAAAAATATCGAAGGATGTGCAGTATAATTTTCCACCCGATGGTCGCTGCAGCGCCAATTTTGGCGCCGCGACGCCTATTTTACTGAAAATAAACAAAATTAGCAGCACCGTAGTGCCGCTACAGTGCCGTCGAGGCACCCATGTGAGAGAAATAGGTTTTTGACTCTTTTTGGACTATTTGTTTGGCCCAATACAACTACAATCTGTCCAAGATTTCATGAGGATATAAATACAACTCTAAATACCACTTTTAGGAGGGGAATTCAACACACAACAAAAGGAGGCAAAGTGAGCATAATTCAAGAAATCAAAGGGAGACAAGAACAACATCAAGGAAGAATATTGAAGATATATCCAAAAACTAGTTTTTTCTATTCTCTTTTTTATGTTGTGTATTTTGAATTCTATAGATTTCATGTTTCTTATCATGAACTAAATTAATCTTCCAAGGTTTGATTGTAGCAAAAATTTGAGAGTTTGATTTGATTTGATTTTAGTTATTTCTATGAAATTTTCCATTCCATTTATTTGTGTTATGATTTTAATGCTTTCAATTAATTGACCACTAATTGAATGAGTGGATGCTAGTCAATTCTGCCACTCGAGAGACGGGAATTGAGGCACGATCATAGATTAACACAACATAGATTTTATAGGTTTCGAGAGAAAGTATATGATCTATGAAGTTTACTCCATAAAGAGAATTATGAGCTTGATAATTTCTAGATTTTAATTTGAAATAGAGATATTGGAATTAATTTTTAGGATTAATTTTTATCCGGCACTCGAAAAAGGGGGTAGAATTACATTAGGATTCCTACTTATAAACATGGAAAATGATTAGAGATAACTAAGTTTTTGAAAATCATATTTGATAGTTAGGTGAAATCATAATCCTAAGCTTCCTCACTTAATTATTCTTCTAACTTTCATTTATTTGTTGAATTCGTCACCATAATAATTTTAAAAAAAAATTGATTATAAAGTTGTAGATAAAATAAAGACTACATAATTATAGTACTTAGTATAAAATCAAATATCAATCCATGTGGGTTTGACACTTACTCTAATATTATATTACAAAACTTGACACCGTACACTTGTGGTATAAACCCGTTGCATAAAACGTGTGATAGTAAGGTGATGCCAAGAATGGTAAACTAAGTAAAGAATCAAAAGGTGTACCAGAGAAAGTTATTGAGTTCAGAAAAAATGGAGGGAAAAGTTTTCATTGCAGTTCGATTGAAAAAGAATTACACAAATGTGTCTATAAATAGATAATGCAAAAAGAATCTCCTAACAAACTAACTAAGACTAACAAAAAATGGAATAATCTAGATGCTAACTAACTAAACTAACTAACTATATTTACACTTTAATACGCCCCTCAAGATGTAAGGTAAATATTTTTAACATATCTTGGCTAATAATGGATCTAAACTGAAGAAGAAAACGACTTAGTAAACATAGCAGCAAGCTGAAGCTGAGAACGAATATGGAGAAGCTTTACACAGCCAAATGTAACTTTGTCATAAATGAAATGATAATCAATTTCGATATGTTTGGTTTTCTCATGCAAGATGGGATTGGAGGCCAATTGAACTACATCATGATTATCGTAGAAAAGAAAAGTAGGATATGAAACATGAAAACTGAAAATCCTTCAGCAATTGTTGAATCCAAAGAACCTCACTAGTAATTGTAGCAAGAGCATGGTACTCTACTTCAGCTAGCTGAAGAATGAGAGACAGTGGCTTGCATTTTTTACTTTCCAAGAAATTAAGGAATTTCCAATAAAGATGCAAAAACTAGTGGTGAATTTCCTCGTGACAACACAAGAACCCCAATCAGCATCAGAAAAAGTTTGGAGTTTCACATGAGTCATAGGGAAAGCTGAAAAGAAAATTCCTTGGCCAAAAGTGTTTTTTAAATAGCGAAGAAGATGATGAGCAACCTTCAAATGTGGTAACCGTGATTGTGAGAGGGTTTGAATTAACTTGTGGACAACAAAAGTAATATCAGGACGTGATATAGTCAAGTAGATCTCATTCATGAAGACTTAGGGATAATTTTGAGTCCATAGGTACAGCAACAGGTTTACAGTCTCAATACCCAGTGTTTTCAAAAAGTTGTAGCATGTACTGCCTCTGAAATAGTTCAATTCCTAATCTTGATCGAGCAATTTCAAGCCCCAAAAAATACTTCAGAGTCCCCAAGTCCTTTAACTTGAACAGAGAATGCAAGAACTCCTTCAAAGAATCAATAATCTAGATATTAGGACATGTGATAACTATGTCATCAACGTATATCAATAAGGTCACAAATTGAGCTTCAGGTCATTTGGTGAATAAAGAATAATCAGCTATAGACTGTGTGAAACCAAAACGAATGAGAGCTTGAAAAAATTTAGAGTTCCATTGTCTTGAAGCTTGCTTGAATCCATTAGGGACTTGTGCAATTTGCAGACCAGCTTTACTCCCTTCTTGCTAGATAGGTTGTTTGCATCACAGCTAAGAGGAAAATCCACCGGCAACCAATGGAGTGTTTTCCTTGTGACAATGGAACAATAGACCATGTGTTATTACTCTCCATAGCCTCTAATTCTTGCTTCATAGCTTCACGCCACTAAAGAAGTTTTGACAGCCTAATGAAAGAATTGTGGTTCACAATGATCTAAAATACTTAACACAAACTCTTTATGAGATGGAGACAAAGTTGCATATGGGACAAAATTTTCAATGTGATTAGGAGACTTTTATGCTGTCACATTGCAATGAAAGTCCTGTACATGTGTATGAGGTTTAATGATCCTTTGTCTGATTATCAACAATAGATGAGGTTGTCCTTAACTCAAGTGTTTGCAGACCAGGTGACAGAGAATCTGTTTGATGATAATCAAATGAAGTATGCTCTGGCTGATGAG
Source organism: Fraxinus excelsior (assembly GCA_019097785.1). Lineage (NCBI taxonomy): Eukaryota > Viridiplantae > Streptophyta > Magnoliopsida > Lamiales > Oleaceae > Fraxinus > Fraxinus excelsior. The sequence continues at coordinate 21,338,395 of CM032629.1, read as the reverse complement.
TTCATATTGAGTTCAGAGAGAATGGAGGGAAAAGTTTTATTCCAGTTCAATTGAAGAAGAATTACACAAATGTATCTATAAATAGATAATGCAAAAAGAATCTCTTAACAAACTAACTGAGACTAATAGAAAAATGGAAGAATCTAGATGTTAACTAACTAAACTAACTAACTATATTTACACTTTCATAAAAGTCAAATCTAGGTTATATCATCAGGGAGTCTAGGCAACAAAGATTGGTTGGTGTAGTGGTTATGATATTGGTGGTTCTTTTAGCGTTTGAAGGCGACGACAACAATTGGGTGGTGGGGAGCTTCTAGTTCAGCTTTCGTAGAAGACATGGGATTTTGGTATGTTTGGGGATGAGAGAAGATATGTCCCACTTGATTTGCTATAGATATATGCTATAAAGGTCCGTTTGATTGGCCGAGTTTTCCACGGAAGTAGGAAAATATTTTCCTACTTTCACTTTTTTAACTGTTTGATATGCGAAATTTTTCACGGAAAATGTTTCCTCTCTTTTTCTAGGTACAACTCTTTGATGCACAAATGGTGGAAAATGTTTTTTCACCTAATAAGTGGGAAAACATTTTCCACCTTTTTTTTTTTTTTTTTTTTTGTTTTTTTGTTTTTTTTGCAATGGGAACAAATTCTAGACACAATGGTAAAAATAAAATCCACTTTTATCGACAACTTTCATGCAAAATAAAGTCAAACGAACGATATTCGGTATGGTAAATTTTCTTTTTCAAAAATTTTTTTGACAATGAGAACACATTTTAGATTCAATAGTAGAAAAAATTATCACTTTAATGGACAAATTCCATAAAAAACGAAGTCAAATGAACACCAAATTTTCAACATTTTCTATGGAAATTATACCAATCAAACACAATTAATTACAATTCCCGGTAAAACATTTTCTAAGAAAATTAATTCCCTGTAAAACATTTTCTTTCCACCCATTTTCCACCATTGCAATCAAACTGACCCTAAGTTCTTTGTTTTAATCGACGGTTTAGGTTTCTCGTTTGGATGGGATGGGTAGGGCGAGAAAGAAGATGAAGTGGGTGTGGATTGGGAAAGAAAATAAAGTTTAAACGTTTGGGATTGTCCATGCATATAAAAATTCGGGTATAATTTGCAAAAACAATTAAAGAGTTTGGAACCGCAGTTGCAATTATTCCTTTTTTATTTTGGTTATATTTACTTTTTTTAACTGTTAAACTAATAGAACTAGATAGTAAGAAGGCGAATCATACTTCAAAGTTTATACAGCGGATTTTTCGCACCTCAAATGTTGTATTCCACACTATAGGTTTCAAATAGGGACTTTTTATGCTATTTCTAAAAGGTAATGGTTTTCCACAATATGTCCAATATGTAGGATTTTGTACTGTTTAGCCAATTTAATAATATTATTATTAATATTAAAAATAAATTATAACATGATTTTTGTATAAATAAATCTTAAACTTGATTTTTGAAGAAAAATCATGGGTGGGTGTAATTTTCAAATAATAAAGAATTAAGATAACTCTACTTGTACATAATTTGGGCTACATAATGGTGTCCATACACTCACATGGGTGGGATCCACTTGAATATGTTACTTGAGCGGACCCCACCCTATGTGAGTGTATGGACACCATTATGTACACCAAGCATCACTCAAAGAATTATGCTACTTGTGCAATCTTGATTGACAACATCTTACTAGACAGTATCATTTCCATCCATTTTAAGAATTGTTAAAAACTGTTTTTACCCAATGGTGGACAAAAAATAAAAAATAAAAAAAATCAACTAAACCGAACAAATCGAATTGAGTCGAGTCGATCTGAACAAAAAAAAAACATTTCAATTCGATTAATACGAACCATTAAAAAATCGGATCGAGTCAACTATGGTTTTAAGCAACCAACCCTGCCAATTAACTGCCCCAACTCGCTGATCTACTTTTTTTTTTCATTTTAAAATTCAGATTTTTAAACTTAAAAAAATAAAATTATAAAAACACAAATATAATTATTTTTCAAATAACTTGTCTACCGTCTACGCTTCTTATACCAAAAATTCAAAAGAAAAGAAAAGCAGTTGGAATCTTTGTTTGTTGTAAACTACAAATTCAAATTGTAGCTTGATTTAATTTTGGTGCAAATTGTTTGTTGATAAACTATCACAATATGGGATGATTTTGGGGGAAACCAACTCTTTACCATTTATATATTATTGATATGCACTACAGAAGAAAAAAAATAGGCAATTTTTTTTTTTAACTCAGACTAATGTTAAAATCGACTAACCAAATCAAACCTATCCAAATCAATTTGGTTTGGTTCGATTTGATTTCAGCAGTTGAATTGGGTCGATTTGAATTGAAATTTACCCAAATCGACCAAGTCAATTTCGGTTTAGGGTAAGATCCAAATCAACCCAACACGAAATCACGAACCATGCTCTAGCATCAATATAATCAATGTCCATTTTAGTAATTTTATAAAAGCAGAATAATAAAGTACTTGTTTACTAAACACTAAAATGCTGATTTTGGGAATTATAATTTGAAACAAAAGTTACTAAACACTTAAAATTGATTCTTTCTGTAGTTGATTCATTCTTACTCAATTAGTCACTCACATTTATCATGATTTCACACTCAGTTAAAGCAAATTTAATGTATAATCAAATGCCTCGTTGTTAATTTTGATGAATAGATAAATGAGTGATATTTTGATTCTTGGACAAGATTCCTTCCCAAAACCCGAATTTTTACCTTTTCCCCCCTTACCATTTACCTTAGGTTAGTCTAATATTAGATTAAATATGGATTTTGGATATTTCTCCAACAATTGTTTTATTAGTTGTGTTGTTCGAGTTTGGCTAGAAGGAATAACGCAATCGAGACTACCATAACAATTAAAGGAGACATATTGGATCATACTTATTTTTTAATCAGAGTTACCATCTATGAAACCATTAGAAAGAAAAATATTTTAATGATCAATTTGAAATTTGTTACAAACATAAAATTAACGTTTTTTTTTATAAAAAAGATGAACTGCAACCTTGACGGCCCCCACCTGCCTTGCCATGTGCCTTGGTGAATGACGTAAATCGCAGGTTATGCCTCCAAGGGTACAAGGTGAAAGACTGCTTGTACACTTGCACTTACCCAAGAGCCAAATTCATATTTCATGATTCGAACCCTTTGACGCAACAGTCTCAAACAAAGTTGAAGTTTTTCCACATTTCCCTTTTACCAATTGAAGATGTGCCATGGGGGCAACTCTTTTTATAATTATTATTATGTGTAGGTCACGTGGTAAATAGTATCTCAGTCCACAAAGATTACAAAACAGCACATTAATTGTGAATATTATACTAAATTTAATTTGAGGGTTTAATGATAATAGAAACATGGGGCAAGTAAGGATGCAGATACTGATAGATCTACGACAGCTTACAAAATTGATAAGCGCCAACCCAACACAGAAGTAAGTACCTTCCTTCCTTGCATTAACAAGCTGGCAACACGTGCTTGTACATATCCTGAATTGGACATTCCCGGATTTCAATTCAAACTTCGGTGGACGCATAGTCAACAGAATTTTGGTCATCCCCTTCAACGTGGGCACAGCCTACAAGCTGGGACCAAATATAGATGAATGAAGACTTACAAGAGATAGGAGACTTACATTACGTTACTTTTGAAAGACTTGCACATATATAGATGAATGAAAACGGGTCAAGTGGGGGCTAATGTACCAAATCCAAGTTTAAGACGAGGTTGTTTCATTAAATACGCTCAATCAAATTGATTATCGACTCATGGGCATGCTACATAATTTTATAGATATGATAATTGCGATTATTCAATTTAGGTTAATTTTTTTATAAAATGGAACTAAATCAATCCCCATTTAATGAAAGAGTCAAATCGATTAGAACCTATGTTCAATCCGATGGATTGCATGATAAAGTATTTTTTTTAAAACATGGCTGAAATTGTGCAGACAATTCGGGTCGAGGTTGATTCAAGGGTTGCAATAGATATTTGGAAAAAATCACTTATAACCCATTAAATCAAAACAATCCTTGAATTCATTTAAAATTCTGGAATTACTCACATCTCAACCGAAATTTACCAATTTTACTCGCTCCATAAAATCCCTCAAAATTGTGTAACTGAATCAATCAATTAATTAATCAATGCTATATTCAAAACCAATAGAATTTCAAAAACATTTGAAACATGGGGCTGACGAATTTGCTTGTGTAATTTATTGATTTCTCTTACTCACCATTATTATTATTAAGTTATGAGAAAATTATATATCAATATGTGATGAATTGAAAATTGTTACGAAATGGGGTGACATGAATCAAGTTTGTATCTCACTCAAACTATATATAAAGCATACTTGTTAAAGAGGTTTAGCTTCCAGAATGTCAAACCTTGTGCTACTCCTATGTGTGTATGGAAGACTATCCAGAAATGAAGGTGAGCACTTGATTAATCACTTAATATACAGGTGGCCTCAAATACTCAGCATGTAACGCCTCAAAATTTCATAAATCTTGAGATGTTATCAAAAATAATTTCATTTACTTTGCGGAACGATAAAATAATATTTTTCAAAAATATAACTGGAATATCCATACATTTAAACTAAACATGAAAACATAACCATAAATTAAATAATTATTTTTGAACAAATAAATGTGACTAATAATTTAAAGCGGAATAGAAAAATGAATTTAATATTATCTCTTTGATTCCTTTTGGCAGTCCACTTCACCATCAGTTACAGTTCCAATCGACTCGAACTAATCTGTAAAAATTTGTAAGAGTGAGTATTTAAAAAAAACACCCAATAAGATACGTGCAGTTTCCATACGCAATTATATAACAATAACATAAACAATTCATACCACATTTCTCTTTATGGAGTATATCGGTGACCAAACTAGATACTCATCATTTCTCATTTCAAATTCCCGAAGGATTTCACATTTTGTTAGGTCGAACCCGAAGGTCCATTGGCAATTCATGCATAAATTACTGAACATAAAAGTATAAGGAAACAAAATCACTTGCACAAAAAGTATCTTATCTTGATTGATCAAACGAACTTTTGATAATAAAAGTGTACTTAGAATTTACAACTGCTTTATATAAAAACTACTGTGTAGAATTCCGTGGTAATAAATTATGGAACATTGACACACTATTCATAGTAAAATAAAAGCAGTTGAGTCATAGTATAATTGTGATGAAAAATCGTGTTTATCACATTTGATAAAAAATGAATTTCTAGTAAACTAACCACAATGTGTCATGTGTACAAAATATTTATCACAACAAAAATGTGGTTGCAACTTGATTTTAAATATAATTCTAATAAAATAAAATAATAATAATACTTATCCATTCACATATAACTACCCATAAAATTCACAGTTCAATAAAATAATTTAACTAAATTACAATTTAAGGCAAAAATCTTTTGATCTCGATAACTTGGGCCTTGCTTATCCAAATTAACTTTTTATTGAGCCTAATTTACATGATTAAAAACGAGCCATCCAATGAAACTTATATTGATATACTTTTAGTCACTTTAACAATATCTAAAAATGTAGCCCAAAATCGAAATTAATACATATATCACTTTAGTCCTCAACTTTTCAAAAATAAAAATATGACATGTAAAATAATTAAATTTTATTCTAAAATTTTCGAGGTGTTACACAGCACATACAAGGCCTGACAAAAGTTTTGCAGCAAACAAGATGAGCCAATTCTTGCAAGAATACATTGGAAATATTTGAAAAGGATATTTAAATTTCTCAAATAGACTATTGAGGATTTAAAGAAGCAGCAAGCCTAGTCAAATGGTTTTTCTGACGTAAATGAGGCTAATAGAAGATCAACTACAGGATATTGCATATATTTCGGAGACACTTTGGGGCTCAGTCCTCCAAGAAACAACATATTGTGACTAGGTCCAGTATAGAGTCATAGTACACTAGCAGAAGCAACAAATGAAATCACTTGGCTTGAATCATCACTCGAGGAGTTAAGTTTACATCTTGGTTTGCTACCTACAATGAGGTGTAACGATTTGAATGCTAGTGCTCTAGCATCAATTCCAATCTATCATGCATTAGGTAAGCATATAGAATTAGTTATACACTTTGCATGAGACAAGGTTCATTGAGGAAAAAATTTGAGATACACTACGCACCTTCCTCATGTCAAATAGATGACCTATTTACGAAATCCCTTGCACTGCTCATATTCTTATTTCTTAAAGACAAACTAGGAGTGACAGATATGCCATCCAGCTTGAGAGGGGGTGCTAAGGTTTGAGATCAATCAGTGGCCTAACCTTTGTCCATGGAGGCTGAAGTCTTAAGTATAAAGGTAGAAGGCAAAAGAAAGAAGAAGAAAGGCGTGCCATTGTGTTATTGCATGTTATCATTGCAATTTTACGAGTTGTAGAATGAAGTGCGATTTTAGTTTTGCTTGACATTTCAGTACACCAACTCACGTTTCTTCCTCTTATAAACAGGGGCGGACCTACTCAAGGACTAGTGGGGGCCGCCGCCGCCACTCAATTTTCAGATTTCCCGATTTTTCTTTAAATTTTTAGATTTTTCTTTAGTTTTCTTGTCCAAGTTTTTTAAGGTTTTCAGATTTTTTTTCCTCGCCCACATTGAACTTCCTTCCTGAGTCCGCTCCTTCTTATAAGCATCACAACATAATTTGGGGATTGATCTTAGGTGCTGGTAATCTATTCATAAGTTATTGATGAGAATGAATTGTTCTTGTAGATGTTCTTTAGCCATTAGATGATTAGAAATATTCTGTCATGATTGCTTTAAAGATTTCTTATTGCTTAATAAATTGAGGTGGACTCACTATATCGAGTGAACTCATAAATTTCACCAATCAATTTTTTTTGAACTATTAATCCTCTTGGGGACGAGGTTAGAATCTGTTTCGTAATCCACACATTGCTTTTTTTTTGCATAACTGCATCACACACTATAACATGTGTAAAAGAAACATTTGTCTCCATCACGAAAAACATAACATAATGAATCATACTGTTAGAGGAAGAAGAAGAAGTATCACATGTTATAGGTAATAAATCCCTATGCATGCTATGTTGAGTGTTAAGAAATAATGTGTTATTCATATGAACTTGGCCACTTGTTCAAATAATTAACATTCTACACAATATGTTAATTCGTTAGGATGATTCGGATTCCAGCACATGTTAATCAGAATTTACATTTTTCACGAGTATTATTACAAACCGGTGGTGACCTATTCTTTGTCGCAAATCAAGAGGAACATCCTTTTCATAATTGAAACCTAAACATGCTTATCTAGCGACTACCATGGTATTTTCTGACCTTATTTTTTTCTGCTTTTTCTTCTTCCATTTACTTATTCACCTTCCAATTCTTTCATCTCAGTCACACGTACTGAAATAGAATCATTATCTTCTATTTTTCCTTGTCTTTATATCCAAATCTTGGTCAAAATCACACATAATATGAGTTGTATTCTCATTTTTCAACCCATGTTCAATATCACATAAATCAATAACAAAAACACTACAACAAAAATAGCCTACTACTTTTGCAACTGTAAATCGAGGTGTAGCCTTAGAGTAGAAAGATAACGTTGCCAAAGACCTACGACAACGTTTTTAAACGTTGCGAAAGGGTCTTTGGCAACGTTTTTTAAACGTTGCCGTAGGTCAATTTTTTTAAATAGCAATTTATATAAATTAATGTTCCTTAAATAAGAAAAACAAATTTCGATGAAAGCTCTTCATGTAAAATGTTTAGTGATTTTTCTTCATATTTGTGAAACTCTCAATGCTTCTCTATGTGTTACATGTCTCTTAATGTTTGTATTAACCAACTAATTTAAACTAAGATTGAGAAAATTTGTCATTAAAAATTTTGAAATTGTGAAGAAAATTATTTGCTATGATCAATTAGACACCACAGTCAAGTCATTGTATCTAGGTCTTGTTCTTTCTGAAGAGGAAAGCCCTTCATCCACGCCCTTCCTTTTGTTATTACTCGATTGCAGTAGCTGCTGCTGTGCCATGGTCAGTGGTGGAGCCTACTACTGCGATTGTGGTGGAAGAGGCAGTGGCTGTGAAAGTAGTGGTGCCGACGGCGGAGTCTATTCTCTTTTTTCTTGCTTTTTAGTTTTGATCATATGTGGTTTAAGGTTATTTACTATGCTCCTTCTTCTAAGCATCTGTAAAGGTAACAATTCATAAGCCGGATGCCAACAAATAATTCACATAATCGACTCCAAATTTATTGAAAATCCATCCAAATGTACAATTATCCTTACCTATTGATCTTGAGGGAACATTCTCAGAAGACATAATGACTACTGGTATGTTTCTCAGAGATGAAAATGCTTGCAAAACAAAAGGTAGCCCACTTGTTAACTAGAGTTGTTCTCTAGAGAAATTTATGTGACAACAAACTGCAAGTAATTTTAAAAACAGATTCTTCTCCAGTTGGGTGAGGAAATGCCTCATTGTGGTTATACTCCATTGCCATCTCAATAAAAAGTTAGTAGCAAAGCAAAAGTCACAATCATACCACAATAGCTGCAGGACATTAATATCAAACCTCATGGTGAGAATATAAATGAAAACAACCCAAAGATACTACAGATAATACCATAATTTAAAATCTGGGAAGCGACGAATGAAAGGCTTGAATTCGTCTGAACCCTTTGTCGGCAACATAAGTCCATCTGAAGGTTCCAGCTCAGGGTCAACAAGAGGGGACAAAAACCCAATGAGCAAATTCAGAATATAGATCCCCAATCCATACACAATAATGTAGAACCCTTGAGCATAGTAGATCCGTAGAGCAAAAACAAATAGTAAAATTGAAGTACCAATCCATCGATACAAAGCATGTGGGGTAGATTTATCAAAATAGTACTGAAAAGCTTTGACGCTTCATGTCTACATTGGTTCAGTGCTCTGCTGCTGTTGAGGAATCATCACCTCCAACGCCTTCAATTAAAAATCAATCAACTTCAAAATCCTACAACTATGGAAAAACACTTCATATCACAAGGACCGATTTCTATAGTCGGTAATCTTGGAATGAACCAGATTTCTCGATAATAAACAAAAATGGGGATTCAATTTCTAGAGAAAAAGAAACCCTAAACCTAAAATTGAACGACATCAAAAGCAGATCTGCTAATGGCCGATCCCTAAATAAAAAAACATTATCATCATCTGAAATCATCAATATACGTATCAAATTACAATAAAGTTATGCATTGAGATGAATAATATCTTTAAATATCTAACGAAGAAAATCATGGAAAATAAGTTTACCTTCAGTAAAAATGTAGCAGGCGAGGAAAATGAATTTTCAAGGATTTTGTGGGACGAAAATATGTAAGGATCTGTTTGGGATGAGAGGTCGAAATGACACCAACTTAGTTTAGGGTTAAGGTTATTTTTGGTTCTCATATATAATTTAATTTGGAATGTGATGGATTCATTTAAATTGGCCAAAATATTATTTGCAACGCTTGATAAACGTTGCTAAAGGTAAAACCTTCCGTGACACTCAATAAACATTGCTAAAGGTGTCTACCGTAATATTTTTCTAAAAAAAGTTGCCAAAACTCATTTATATTAACCAATGGCAACATTCACTTACTAAAATGTTGTCAAATACCATTTTGGCAACATTTGTTGACAAAAGGCAACAAATGTTGTCTTTTTAATATTGCAAATGTCTATTTTTGTTGTAGTGAAATCTGATATATTTTCACAAGTCCATAACAAGGATTTTTGGCTTTCACTTCAAATGGTTGTACAAAACTCACTGATTTGGAATTTGTAAAATGCAAAAGAATAAGTTAGAGTTTGGGAGGGATCACAATAAATTCATTTAAGTGAAATTTTGGTGAAATGTTTTTTGGATATTGAGCAAGAAATCAATATGATAAGTGGTAAAATCTTAGGGTTTCTATGTATATAAAGAAGAATTTGGGCAAGATTGTATGACGTAAGGGAGTAATTATCAACTTGAATGGAAGAAGTACGAAAATGAGATAAATTTAAGGGTTTGAAAAAGGAATGGAGATTTGGGAGTGAGATTGAGAGGCTTTGTATGTGAATGTTGTTATAGGGTCATGCTACACTACCAGAAGAAAATTGCAAGAACCTTGCCAGATTCTCACATGGGATTTTAATAATATAAAATAGCCTTTATTAAAAATACTACTTTGCCCTTACTTTCTATATTTGCAAAATATGTCCAGTATTTTTAGTTGTTAGGTCGTTCAGAGTTATATCTCACAATTCTTTCATTTGGGTCGTAGGTTCTTAGAACTAATCCTGAGAATCTTATTTCAGTATTTTCTTCTAACTAAATCAAGTATTATTGTTGCTCGAATTTGTGATATCTTATAGTTCTTAGGATCCTATCCCACTTTTCCGTATTATTTTCCCTTCTAAGTTCTTCAAAAAGTATTCTAATTTCTCTGGATCTTAATTCACTGGTATTATCTTGGATTTTTCTAAATCTTTCAATACCTTCTCTTTCCTCGTGGTTCATTAACCAGGGATTACTATTTATACGATATCTTTCTCAACCATTTGATTTGTTCTAGATATTCTCTATATTTTGATAATTTTTCAAAAGCTCTAGGTTGATCCTTTTTAGTTATATATCTAAGAACAATTCTTTCTGAAACCTCTTCTTCTATATTTTCGTATTCAGTTATGATATCTCCTATCTTTTTTTATTTCTTTATAAGTTTCTACATGATCAAATCATATATTATGTTTATATCAGGATATATTTTTTCAAGTTTTTCTTGGCCAACATGAAGTATGTCTTCAGATTTTTCAACTATACTTAGTAAAAATAAAATATCTTTTTCATCTAAATAAAGACAATAATCATTGGATATGAATTCTTGTGAAGTGTTCAGATCAATACTAATTAAAGCATAAGCATGTAAAAGCATGAAAATAACTTACAGTAATCAATGAAAATAGCTAGGTTTTCCCTCCAGCATGTTCTTATAGTTGCTTTGCATGTATTTAATCAATTTTTTGAATCAGATGAATATTTAAAATGTTTTGAACTCATTTAGGTTCACAACTGCTTCTGCAAAAGGCTTTTCAATTAATGTTACATTTCTCACTCTAGAGAACTAGCCGTGTTACGACGCTATCTCACAGTATTCAAAGTCTTTGTTTTCTCTTCTATCCAAATTCTTTTCAGAATCAAGTTCATACTTAGAACAAAATTTTGAAAGATAAACTCACACACAAGGTGCTACAATTTTATTCGAAAACTGCCTTTCCCCCTAAAATATTCATCAAAGACAAGTACTTTGGCATGGCTAACATCCATTCAAAAACAATATTTTGAAAATCGTTTAAAATCTCTGTCTGTACTGTCGAGAAATCATGAGAAACTTAACTAAATCCTTTTATGAAAGTTTTGTTGAACATAACAAACTTTATCTTAATATTTATAGATTGAAATAGTACATGCTTGCATACTATATTTATATACTTTTGGTACTCACTTTAAGAAGTTTAGAACTCCATAAGTGATTACCTTATTACAAGCTTTACTATCTTCAAAACTAGATAATAGTTTTTTCTGAATACAAGTAGTGTATATAGATTACAAAGGAGTAGTTTTTTTTTTTTTAGATATATTTCTTCCGGGAGGATTCGAGATGTATTTCTTCCAAGTTATCTTGGACATTGAACCTCCTCCCTTTTATAGAGGTTTTTCCTTTAGTAATAAGGAATCTTATCTTTGCCACTATCTATTGTCTTCCATTATCTTTTGTTGGGTAGTGCGAGCTGGCCTTATCTTTTGAGCTGGATCGTGACATTTTAACCATTGGTCGGTGAAGGATCATAATCACAGCACTTCTTTGCATTATCTTCTATCTTCTAGTGACCACGATTTTGCTTTAATAAAGTGATTTATTAAAGTAGTGATAAAGGGTCACTATCTTAGCTCCATCATTTTTTCATTCACGAATCAAAGAACTCCGCGGAGAATTCTTCACTGTCAAGAGATGCTTGACTCATATCTTCAATAACACAATGTTCACAATGGTGATCATTGTAATCCTAGAGTATCTTGCATAATTTCTTTGCCATATCTTCTGATCCACTTGCTTGGTTTGTAATTATATTGGATAATAAATTGTCAAGAAGATACATATCTTCTTCTTTTGTAGTAATCTTGGCACTGGAATAAATTACATGGTCTTCAGATGGATAAATTCATATCTTTTTTTTTTCTCAGTAATCAATTGAGTTATATGTTCAAATATCTCTTTATCTTTTGAAAGGCATATATATATATATATATATATACTTTTGACAACTTCAGTATATCTTTTTAATGCCTTTCGGACATCAATTAGAAGTTGGCCTATCTCCCTGAGTTCTTTACTAGGATATATACAAAGTATATTTCCTAATTCAAAACAATTTCGTATCCAGTTGGCTGGTGCTCCTGGATAAAAAAATTTCTTGTTGTATCTTCCGTAATGGAGAATTTTCATTCACTTTCCTATCTTAAAATACCAGTCAGACAGAATATTAAAAATAATAATAAAGAATATCACTTCTTCATGATTATCTTTTTTGGATATTTCCACTCCATGGCATATCTTGACAATATCCACTGGATCAATATTTTCAATAGTTAGTTTAGGTAAAGTTTGGCTCGATGAAGAGCTACATTCACTATTTTTGATATATTGAGTATCCCTAATGAGATTTTTCATATCTTCTTTCCTAGTAATATGTTTAAGTATTCCCTGTGAAGGGGTTCCTATTACCTTCTTTTCTTTCCCTTTATCCTCGGAAAGAGCGCTAGTATTCACTGGTCCCTATGAAGGGATACTATCTTGGTACAAGTTACATCTGCCTCAAGGGATATATTTATTTTACCTCGAAGACTATCTTGTATATTTTGAATTTGTGTTTCCAAGTATGAAACTTTTACCTCAAGAATTTGGACTTTCGTCCCCAATTGTTCTAGCTCCATCCCTGCTAAGATAATTAGGAAGAAAGTTAGCTTTTCCTTTTATATATTCAATTTCAAATTTGAAATAAGAAAACCAAATTTGAATCCTAATAATATATCTGTTGGCAATAGATGGATCAACGTTATTTTTCAAAAATGTTTTAACTTAAGTATTATCAGTTCTAATTAAGAACTTTTTTGGCAATAATTAATCTTCATATGAGTTCTTTCCTATTCGTCTCATATCTTATTTCAACTTTCTTGAATATTCCTGATGCATATCCTACAAGTATCTCAAGACAAGAACAATTCTTTTCACATTTATATTCTTTATGATTCTTTTTAGCCATTAATATTGCACCCCAATAATTATCTGAAACATTAGTTCTAAGGATAAATAAATTTTCTTCTTGTAGAATTATAAGCTTAGGCAAGACTTTTAATTCATCTTTTACTTTTCTTATATTTTTGCAATCTTGTTCTTCCCAAGATCATATTACATTCTTTCTTAACTTTTGAAGAAAATAGTTCTTTAACTTGGCACAATTTTCAATGAAGCTTTCAGTATAATTTAATATACCAAGAAAACTTTGTAACTGTTTTTTATCTTTGATCTCTTCAGGAAATTCTTGAAGTTTTTCTTCAATATAAGATTGCAGTTGCAATTCTCATTCTTTTATTAACAATCCTAAAAAATCTATTTCTGTTTTAGATATCTCAGCTTTCTTTTGAGAAAGTGTAATACAATGTTTTTCCATAACATAACAATATTTATCAAAATGTTCAATATGTTCATTTATATTATTTGAACGAATAAGTAAATCATATACATAAGCAATGCATAAATGAGTAATTGGTTTGATTACTTCATACATTCTTCTTTGAAATATATGAGGTGCATTTTTCAACCCAAATGACATTACACTCCATCAATCACTTTACCACTTTTTGGTTTGACGGCAATGAAATATTTCCTAGGGTTTACCTCGGTATCACTAGGAAACTTTCCTTTCGGTTGAGAATTTATTTAAATATCTAGTAGATCAATATGTACCTCAAGAGACTTCATTGTGGCCCCCCCATGTTGGACATATGAGTCTCAATATTGTCTAATCGTGACTCATTCTTGTTAAATCTCGACTGGTCTTAGAAATACAAATTCTCAAAAGATCTTCTAATGATGGTTTCTTCTCGACAACTTGATTATTGAATCCAAGAGAATGTTGGAACACATTCTTACTATTACCATAAGGGAGATATTCATGATTTTACAACCCTGGATGGTAGTAATTCGATGAGTTATTTCCTTGATAGTTGAAATCTCGACTATTTACGTACTAAATATACTTATTCTCCATGTGAGTCTCTTGGTGTGGTATAGAAATATCTATAGCAAACTCTACTTTAAGTTAGAGTTCCTTGTATAGTTAATGTAGCTATTTGGCTAGTGCGTGATTATACTTGAGTTGTAAGAGCAGTAATGGAATCCACCTCATAAAGACCAGCAACCCTTTTCATACTTGAATGCTCACTTGACCATTGATAATTGTTGGTGGGCATTTCATCCATCAAGGAATAAACATCTTTTGTAGTTTTAAACGTCAAGGTACCACTTGCTGTCAAAGTCAGCGTGTCCAAATTTTCTAATCTTACTCCGCAATTGGGCTGAAAGAAGAAAGAACTTGACAAGGAATTTCTGAGCCATCTAGTCCCAAGTGGAAATAGAATCGGGTTACAATGATTGGATCCATTTATTTGCTTTATCCCTCAAGGAGGAGGAAAACAATGTAGTCTAATTGCGTCTTCAGTAACACCACCGTATAACAAATTTCCAAGAAGGTAGCAAAATGAACATCTGGATCTTTTAATGGATATTCTCCTAACCGATTCTACTGTGCCATACTAATCAATCAAGGTTTCATTTGCAGCAATAGCTTAATTCTCCATTTATCTACAATTGGTTTTCCTAGTTTATAAGCGAAGAATCCTAATATATCTCTAATCCCTCTCTCTAGTGCTGAGTGAAAATTATTCCTAAATTCCAATTCTAATATCTCTATTTCAAATCAAGAAACTCTAGAAATTCACAAATTCTATTATTCTTCATAGAAATGCTTCAAATGATTTATAAATCTTAGGTTGTGTTATTCTATGACCACATTCAAAATTTCCTCTATCGAGTGCCAAATCTTTTAAATATCAAATCAGTTAATTAATGGACATCTAATTACTCCAAGAGTATCCCTTTTTCCACCATTTCACCTGACCTACAACAAAACATGAAAACACACATCAAAACATTCTAAAACTCTTAAGATCAAGCAAAATATCAAGTTTAACTAGTATTAAAAGCATGCGTAAAACAAACTCATCACTTCACGGGATATGTTTTCCATACCCCATCACTTTCCAAGCAAGAAAGTCATTCACATCCATGGCCTGTGTGATCCGTTTACACAATCTCTCGTGTTGCATCTATCTTCAGAGAGCTCATCATACCTCTGACTGCATTATAGCTATATCTATCTTCGGAGAGCTCATCATGCCTCTGGCATTGGCTACATCGCAGCTGGACTTATCTTCGGAGAGCTTACATCATTCCTTGCATGGATGCACCATCTATTATGCGGGAAGCCATTGACATGGATACATTATTTACTATGTAATGAATTCTCTTGTTCTCCAGGCAGGAGAGGTAGGAATAATCCTAAAGAGAGGCTACCTTGGAACCTATGAGGATGACCTTATTATCCACCACGCAAGGAAGTTTTTGTCACTTCAATAGAAGAGGTATGTACATTTCCCGAAGGGAACCCATCTCGAAACCTGGGAAGCCGACCTATATTCAAAGTCTTACCTCTGCATCAACTTCATCACAACCATTTATATATTCAGAGTCTCACCTCTATATCAGCTTCATCATAGAGACCTATATTCAGAGCTTCACCTCTATATCAGCTTCATCGTAGCGACCTATATTCAGAACCTTACCTCTGCACCAGGTTCATCACATCTGCTTATAATTAGAGACTCGCCTCTTCATTAGCTTCATCAACTGCTTATCTTTGGTGCTTCGTCTCTAACCCAAAAGTCCACGCATTATATGAATATTCATACCTGAACTTGGGGGACTATTGTACACTAGTATCATAGTAGCATTACATTACTACTACTAGCATATGCATTATATTATTACTGTCAAGTACGCATGTCACATCACTACTATCATGTTATGACACTATTTTCATTACAGCTAGTACGTATACCACATTATTTACATTATCATTTTATTATCGATAGCATATTTTCTTCTATGATACATGATAGGCTCTCTGCATATTGTGTCTTGGAAACGTTAAATGGAAATATTGCATTGTATTTTATGTTGGTTAGTCCATATTATAGAGGAGACGGTGTCAAAATTTTGGTAAATCATAGTGTGATATTTTTTAGATAGTTCGTAAGCCCTCATTTGTTGGAGATGCTCATATTTCAAAGGCTATATTGTAAGCCCTCATATTAGGGATGTAAGCGGTCCGATTTTATCGATTTTTGACAGATTCTCAAATCAAACTGTTTAAATCGGTTTGAGAAAAACACAAACTTAAATCAAACCATTTTGAACGGTTTGAAAAAAGCTCAAACCTAAACTTAATGGTTTGGTCCGATTTTAAACCGTCGGTTTCATCGTATATTTTTTTACCTGTCTACTTTTATGTCATTAATTCATTAAATTCAATATATATTTATATCTTACTAGTAATAAATCTAAAATAACTAAATATATATACTATAAATTTAAATACTAACTAAATCCAAGTGAAATCATAATAATAGTTTTATGTTCACCCTTTTTAGGCTAAGACGTTACGATAACATTACAATACAAGTCTAATAAACTAAATGTAAAGCCCAAAACACCTATAAATTAAATATTTATTTGAAAGCATATAGTTCCATAATATAGTTACTGAAACATCAATAAGGAAACACCTTAAATGATAAACTTTACGTCTACTAGATCAAAATCCAAGATCTTAATAGGCTAATTGAATAGATATCATCCTTATTAATTCAAAACACTTAAAAAACAGTTTTAACAAAATATCTAAGCAAACAATAAAACACAATAATTAAATTGATGTAAGTATAGTTGCAACTGGAGTCATTGTTAGTTTCTTTTAGTTTATTAAACAGCTCATCCACATATCAAATTGCACATAAACATTTTTTAGCTTCTATTGACATATTTTATCATGTATAATTCAGTCACAAAACAAGAGTATGTCCACACTAATATAATAGAATCATGTACATAGTAGATAAACTCTTTCCATCAAAGTGAATAAATTTATTTCACAATCATCCAATAGTTGAGAGAAATGCGAAACTCATATAATTTCAGATTTCTTACCTCAGTTTCAAAGGAATTATTGATCTAAAACTTTATTCGTAGCAAATATTATCACCGAAGACCCAGAATGTCGTTGTCTCTGATTTGGTGTGGTGCTGGTGGCTCAAGACTGTGTCGGATGTCGGTTCATCTGAATTCTGAAGAGGAAAAGGGCTTTTGATATATTAGGTTAGTCTTGAGATTATTAGATATAAATTAGGATTATTGGGTTATAATAATATGTATGTAATAGAAAATTAAAAATTGACAAAAATAAACACACATGACAAAATTATTGAATTTTACATATTTGAATTTTTCAGAATTTTTCATTTTTTAATTTTTATATATTTTTTCGCATGTTCGGTTTGGTTTTAAAATGCAATTAAAATTCTCAAACCTTGGTTTAAAATCATTTCGTTGATGGGTCCACGTGGTATCAAATCGACGGTTTCTAAAATGCGGTTTTATTTTGATTTTTCGATTTGACGATGTTTGCTTACAGCCTACCTCATATCTCCAAACTATTTGCAAGTATTCATCTATTCACAATAGCTCACATTTTCGAGGTAATTCATAAGCCCTTATAGTTGACCACTTATATTTAAAATTCGATCAGCACATAAATGTACAACTCAAACTTGAGAGACTATTATTATATTTATAAATTACATGGCATGTATGTAAAAGAAATGGACTATTTAATTAAACAGGTTCTTGTACTTCGAACCAGTTCAACACCTCAGCCAGTTTTCTTAAAAATACGTGAAAGCTTTCAAATCATTGGCACAGAACCCAAAAATGTTTTATCAACTTAGAGTCTTCAAATCAACTCTTCCAAAATGTTCCATTTGAAAATTATCTTGTCTCTACACCACAGCTTTATCAAGCTGCCTATCTTTTAGAGTCTCGTACTCTATCCTAGGACCTTGCCTCTGCACTACAACTTCATCAAACTGCCTATTATTCACAGCCTCGTCCTATATGCTAGGACCTTGTCTATGCATCACAACTTCATCAAGATTTATCTTCTTACCATTTTACATACCTTAGATTCGTCAGAGAGTGGTCGATCGATGGTCGTTGAGTGCCAAGGATCTTACACATATTTAAGAACTTTAAATTGGCATCATCCTTAAATTCATATATTTTCAGAAATATATATATATTAGGATAGAAGATATGGTCGTAAATATTTTATATTCATTGTTACGTGACTTACAAATTTTTCCTTTTATTTAATTCGTAATCTTCCATCTTAATACACACACACAACCTGAAATCAGGAAATTTTTTTTTTGAAATACAATTACATGAATACACAAGCATGATCCCATAGATTGGTTCGTACTTAGTATTCACAATAACCCTATCCTTAAGACTCTATAAAACTATAATTAATAAATTCCTCCTTATCGCTAGGAATAGGGGTGTAAGCGGTCCGGTTTTTACGGTTTTTGACAAATTTTCAAACCAAACCTTTAAACCGGTTTGAGTTTTACCAAACCATTTTGAACGGTTTGAAAAAAACTCAAACCTAAATCTAACGATTTGGTCCGATTTTAAACCGCCGGTTTCACCGTATATTTTTTTGTCCATCTACTTTTATGACATTAATTCATTGAATTCAATATATATTTATATCTTACTAGCAATAAATCTAAAACAAATTAAATATATCTACTACAAATTTAAATACCAACTAAATCAAAGTGAAATCACAATAAACTGAAATATTTTTTTATTTGCCATTTTAGGCTAAGACGTTACGATAACGTTACAATACAAGTCTACTAAATTAAATATAAAGCCCAAAAAATATAATGATATTCAACAAGATCTCGTGATCATCATATCTGAAAAACAAAACTACTGATTAGACAGAGAAAATAACCAACCATAATAATAAATCAATTGTTTATAATATCTAAACATAACAATTACACAAGCTTACCGTTATATTTTGTTACGAATTCAGTTTCTCACATATACTCAAACACCAATTGTTGTCACACATAATTCATAGTTTCCATTGTCAAACAAATGCATTCGTTATATCATCATAGTATTGGATACTAGATAGATAAGAGAATTTTTAAAAATATGGCAATACAAAATATAAACCACCTGCCACAACTTTCATTGAATCATCAAATACTTCTACTTCATCTAAATATTGGCACAACACTATATGTTCATTCTTAATTTGCAACCAATTCTTTCCGCATATACAAGCATCAACCATCCTTACACCTAATAAACTCCTAAAGGAATCAAGTATCTGACCTCCATTTGAGAATGCAGACTCAGAAGCAACTGTAGAAATTTGAATTCTAAAGAGGAAAAGAATTTTTGATAGATTATGTTGGTCTCGAGATTATTGAATTTTCAAAAAAAAAAAATCATTATTTTTATTTTTTTAGTTTTATATATTTTTTCACCGGTCCGGTTTGGTTTTAAACCACAAATAAAATTCTCAAACCTAAACCAAACCGATTTTGACCGGTTTGGTTTGGTTCAAAACCATTTCGTTGACGGGTCCACGTAGCACCAAACCGATGGTTTCTAAAATGCAGTTTCGGTTCGATTTTTCGATTTGACGATTTTTGCTTACAGCCTTAGGTAGGAATATCAAAAATTACATTTTCCCATAGATTGGTTCGTAATTAGTATTCACAATAACCCTATCCTTAAGACTATAAAACTATAATTGATAAATTCCTCCTCATCGCTAGGAATATCAAAAATTACATTCTTGTCTAACTCTAAACTATAAAAATAAATTACGCTTTCCTGGTGTAAAACCAATTATATATACATATTATATTATTTTCTTTCCACTATTCATCATGATCAGTTATGTCACTTTTCACGATGAACAACTGTCACTATTCACGTGAACAATGTATCGTTGCTCTTTTTTTTTTTTTTTAAAAAAAAAGCAATATTTCCTTTTTTTTTTTTATTCAAAACTCAAATTATGAGTATACATATGGGTCTACATAAAATTAAACCTAAAGCTATGATACCAAACTGTAACGATCCAAATTTTAATTTTTAAATGCTACCAAATCTATTAATTTCAATAGTGTAAGTATATGAAATTAACGAGCACAATTTAATAATAGAAGAAATTCATATCCAAATAAATATTAAAAGTCATGTATATGGCATTTATTAGATAAATAATAAAATGTTAATTCCACAAATAAAGCATAACGCAAATTTAAATTTATAACCCAATAAAACATATCTTAAATTTCTAAATAAAATCCTATGAAATAGTAAAAAATTGCTGAAATTAAAAATGTCTTGTTATACCGGATTATTTTATTGGGTCCCATAAATTCTGACACACAACTGCACCTCATTGCCCGTCAACCAACGATTATTATAACCTGTGAGGAGTAGGGAAAATGGTGAGTATATGTGAATACTCAATAGAACATGAAAAAATGGTGCAATCCCGAATAAAATATTAAATCATGTGTCAAAAATATCATACCGTCAAATCATATCTTTAGAAACCGACAAGAGCTCATAATATATCATATATTTGGTACCAAATGACCATTTCATATTATATAATAACTTTCATTAGTATAATATTTATCAAAATAAATAAATAAAATTAAACTGGACAAACCACTTACACCTCGTAATCCTACCTCGTTAGATCAAATAAATTTGCAAAGCAAACCAAAGTCATGTTCCAAAACTTTAATTTCTACTTCCTGTCACCGTAACACATATCTATGTCTTCTCTTTTCTTTTTCTTTTTTTGGGTAAATAATGATTTCTTTGCATGGTATTTAAGGGGAAATTTGATGGGGGAAATTTGAATTTTGAAAAAAAAAAAAAAAAAGAATCTCAATCCCCGTTATCAATACAATCAAAAGTTACATACCTTCCTATCCAATATACACGTGGCAGCCTATCCATATCAATTTTCAAAACCTAAGCAAATAAATAATAAAAAAATAAAATTAATTGACAATCTCTTAAACAACTCTACACACGTGTCTGCCCCATGCTTTTTTTTAGAAAAATCTTTATTTAATAAAACTCAATTAACAACTTACTAATAGACTTGTTCGTGCCAACCTTAAATTCAATTAACTTGAATAAATTACAATTTAAGACAACGTCTTTCGACTTCAATAATTTGGACCTTGCCTATCCGAATTAAGTGCTTCTTGAGCTTAATATGCATGATTAATTACGATCTATCCAATGAGCTCAATATTCATATACTTATCATTGCTCCATCAATATCTAAATATTTGACCCATACAATAAATGAAATTTAATATCTCGATCACTTTAGCCCCAAACTTCCACTATATTAAAACTGTAGCATGTAGAATAATTAATTGTATTCTATGAAAATTTTCGGGTTTATACAGGGGCGGAGCCAGGGGTGGGCTGGCCCACCCTTGCCCAAGCCCAGCCCCTGGTTTTAAAAAAAAAAAAAAATTCTTTGAGGCCCAATTAGCCCACTGTCCAACCCAATATCCAGTCCAAACCAATAGTGAATAACCCAAATCTTGTTAAGCCCAATTTCCCCCTCCCTCAATTTGAAAACCCAAGTCATCGTAAACCAATATATTTGATCACTGCCTAACATCATGCCCAAATGCATTGGAACTCATTAATGTTTGATGGTTTTAATAATTTTCCTAAGAAAGATTAACAAAAATGAAGGATTTTTAATTAACTAAATTCCCGAGCCCTATGTGAACCCAAAAACAATTATAAAATATGTTTTTGTTTATAATTGTTTTTGGTGACCTTGGACGTCAAGTTCTAAGGTCTCAAATTGATTTCATACCAATCTAACATCTTCAAACCCGTACTCAATTTGATTAAAAAAAAGTGTTTTATAAAAGTGTAAAAAAATAATTTTATATCAATACATCTTGAAATCCATAAAATCGATATCATGACTTACCCAAACAAATTAATTTACAACACCGTGTTTTGGCGATGTGTATGTTATTAAAAGTTGACAAAAATTGGTAGACCTCATGAAATATCTAGTAAAAATGTGAATAAAAGTAGCGAATTCAATTAAATGTACAGTTACACATAAAATTTGACAAATTTTTAAAAAGCAAAAGTTATACCAAACAAGTGGAGTGTCTCATACAAAGAATAAGTCAAGGTTTGCAAAATTATTTGTGGCGTAATAACTCCAAAAATATTCCACTATGCTGACTAGAGTTAAGCTTGAAAACCGTAGCTCTCCATTTGACAAAGTCAAAACCAAAAACGTACGTAGTTTGCATATGAAAAATGATATACATATACCTGACTTTGATGGTTCGTACATGGTTGGTCGTTCTCGTGGTCGTGAGTATCCTACTGTTGAACATCATTACCACTTTGATATTTTTAATGCAGCCGTAGATTTTCTGATGATAGAGTTAGATACAAGATTTAATGAGACATCATTAGAACTTCTTTCTTTCAGTACGGTTTTGGATCCAAAAAATTCTTTTGAATCATTTAACATGGATAATATTTGTAAGCTTGCAGGGAAGTTTTATCCTGAAGATTTTATGCAGTAAGATATTTATTGTTTGAAATTTGAGTTACAACATTATCAGCACGATGTGATTTATGAGCCTCGATTTCAAGTGCCTACACTTTCTGATTTATGTCGAGAATTGGTTGCAAGTAGAAGGTCGGAGAGTTACATCATTTTGACTAAGTTGATTTGTTTAGTACTTACACTACCAATTTCAACAGCGACTGTGGAGCGAACATTTTTAGCAATGAAACATGTGAAGGCGGAAATTCGTAACAAAATGGATGATGGTTTTCTGGCCGATTGTTTAACACTAAATATTGAACGAGAATTGAGTATGAATTTAGATCTAGATTCTATTATAGATGAATTTTATGCTATAAAACATCGTTGGGTACAACTGTAATAGGTAACATTGTGTTACAATTATCCTTGTTATATATAAATTTTATTCGTACATTACGTTTTATAAATTTTAGCCCCCCGTATGATGAATTTCTGGCTTCGCCCCTGGGTTTATATATAAACACTGGAATAAGAGTAATTTAGGAAACAATATTTTTAGTTTTATTTCATATAATAAAAAGGTATAATACATATATAAAACAACGTGTAGTATTTTATGAAATAGTTTTTTAAAAGTTGGCGAATACGGTTTTTTCCCAATACATTTCCAATTTCAATTTGGTTTTGAGGTTACAATTCACGACATTTGCAAATTGTCAATTTCCAAACCCTTTTTATTCTCTCTGCCACTGCAAAATGACTTGCCGGCTGACGGCCGACGCCACTCTTGACTCCCTCACAATTGGATTGCTGCTACATCTGGTTTGTGTATATATTCACTGGCCTGGTGCAGTCGTGCAGAGGTTTACTTGATACTTTTTAGTTCATTAATTTTCTGTCATGATCAATTATTTCAAA
Organism: Fraxinus excelsior; assembly: GCA_019097785.1. NCBI lineage: Eukaryota > Viridiplantae > Streptophyta > Magnoliopsida > Lamiales > Oleaceae > Fraxinus > Fraxinus excelsior. Next base: position 21,314,453 of record CM032629.1, on the reverse strand, counting down.
ATTGTCAAGGCATTTGGGGATCTCAAAATTTGGTGTTAAATTTTGTTTTCTGTTTGTTTTGAAATCTAGCAGTTTCCATTTTACTTGATGGATAAATTTGGAAATGTCTTCGCGTTAATTTTCTCATTCATCATGCTTTAATTTGATTGTTGATTTAGTACGTGAATTGTGATTGATGCTACCAAAAATCGCACCTGATGAAATCCGAGCTTGACTACAAAATATGAGCACGAACGAGGTCTTCCGGTGCCTGAAACAAAGTCGCCCTTTCGATGCCTCGTCGCCCTTTCGATGCTTAAGTTAGAGAGAGAATACCAAAAGAATTATATGCCGAAAATTATATATTAAAAACATACCGTGATAATGTGTGGGAATGGGGTATTTATAGAGGTAGGTGACAGACTCCTAGTAGGACTACAACATTAAGATCCATAGGAGTTCTAGTGCAATTAGGAGTTGTGCTTGAGTTGACCTAGCGTGTTTCCAACGTTTGGATAATGATGGGGCTATAGTGTTATAGCCGAATAAGGATGAAGTGATTCACCACTGACAGGGGTCCTATCATTGCCTGAACTGGAGGAAATTTGTCACACGGAAGGGCCCTGGTAGCTCTTAGCTATATGACGACATGCGTGCTCGAGCCCGAGCACATATCCCCGAGGAGGTCACCCATCTGCCATCCCTAAAAGTAAAAAAACTCCTCGGGTCTTCAAGGTCAGGGATTTACAAAGAACGGGATCAACAGTGGCCCCCGTGCATCCATGCCGGAGCCTCACGTTCGGGGCGCTGGGATGTGATACATGGTCAGCCAAGTGGGAGGCCCAATCAGCCATGTGAAATTAGGCAGGATCAGCCAGTGGAAGGCATGATTAGCCTTTGGAAAAGGCATGATCGGCCATGTGAAATTAGGCATGATCAGCCAAGGGAAGGCATGATCGGCCTCGTGAAAAGCATGATCAGCCATGAGGAATTAGGCATGATCAGCCTTGCAAAAGGCATGATCAGCCATGTGGAATTAGGCATGATCAGCCTTGCATAAGGCATGATTAGCCATGTGGAATTAGGCATGATCTGCTTTGCAAAAGGCATGATCAGCTATGTGGAAGGCATGATCAGCCATGTGGGAGACATGATTAGCCAAGTAAAAGACATGATCAGCCATGTGAAATTAGGCATGATTAGCCTTGCAAAAGGCATGATCAGCCATGTGGAATTAGGCATGATCAGGACTACGTCATGCTCGCCCATGAGCGGGGTGAGGCCTAGAGAATGATGCCACGTGGCCTTGTCCAATACGCCACGTGTCCTGTTCGCTGGATGAACGCCACCTGTCAGGTGATGAATGGTGGGGATTGAGAGGCCTTTCAACTTCCTTTGCCCCCTATAAATATCCCCTTACCCCACATCATTTGGCCCTTTTCCTTCTCAAAAGGCACATCGGACCACCTCGGGTTTTAGTCTTAAAGTAAGACCTCGCGACTTGTAGATAATTTAAGTTTTTGTTTTATACTTAAGAAAAATGTCTAGTGGATCCTCGAGGTCTAGCCCAACCCCCGATGATGTACAGTCTATTATCCCCATCGCCATTCCCATAAGTAGTAGGCCGCCCATAGGTATTCCCGACCTTCGCTCTAGGTATAAGGAACATATAAAGATTGCGATGGAGTATGGCCTGATGCCTTCGTGTGACATTAGGACCCCTGGGCCCGAGGACATAGTGTCGAGTGTGCGGGAGGGGGAGATAGCGGTTTTTAAAGATAGTTTAAAGGGGGGAATGAGATTGCCCCTTCACCCTTTCCTGGTCGAGTTTCTCGTGGAGCACGAGATATGTCCCAGGCAGCTTGTATCGAATGGGTGGAGGATGATAACATACTTTTTCATAGTCCCGAGGATCGACCTCTTGAGGATGGTTTTCGAGCTGAAGTTCCTACCTGGCTTCAATTGTTTTGTATACTTGTCAACACGGTCCCGAAGATGCCGAGCTCCCTTAAGGGGTGGAAGGTGAGGTACTTTTTTATATCCTCTCAGGATTCCGACCATCCATTTAGCCCAAGGTGGGTTGTACCCGACACCGCTCGTTTTAATGAGGGCCAGGCGTATTTTGAGGTGCTCGAGAGGGATAGGCAGATGTTGGAGAACCTCAAGCCTCTGGCCTATGATTTGGGTAATCTCTTAGGTGTTGATATCCTTGACCTTGCTAATGTGAAAGGCATCGAGGGTAGGGTGCTCGAGCAATTATTTTTGACTATTTGACTGACGTCGTCAGGAAACTAACATGTTTCTTTGTTTTTGTTTTGCAGAGCTTGAGATGACGTTCGACCCCGTCGCCATAAATGCCGCAGTGTCGAGGAAGCCCCAGGGTCCCCAGGCTCGGGTTTCGGGCTTGAAGAAAGGGCGTAAGAGGGCACGGGATCAGACACCATCAATCGCGGTAAGGGGTCTCGGGGAAACTTCGAGTCGCTAGCTTTCGACCCCAGGCCCGTCGCCACCTCCACCTCTGGCAGCCGAAAAAAGGCCGTCCATCCCAAGGAGTACTCCCGAGGTTGTGGACCTCGAGGATGAGCCTGTACCACCGACGAGCTCGATGCTCGAGGACTATAAGATGTGTACTTTGATTCCGAGCATTGTTGCTCGGTATAGAACGGATATCGATGCTCTCCCTGGGATCGAGATGCTCGAGGCCATGACAGTAAAGGTAGGCCGCCCTCTATTTTTTCAATTTTAGTTTTGAATGATCGTGACTAACCATTTATTTTTTACCTTTACTGATGATGAGCACAGCTCGGGGTTTAGCGTTGAAGGGAATGGACGACGCCCAAAAAATTGCTGACCTGGTTGAGGCCGTGGAGCGTCGGCAAAATAAAATAGTTGACCTCGAGGCTTGCTATTAAGCAAAGGATAAGGCTGTTGCTGTCCTCGAGGAGGAGGTGAAGAGGTTGAAGGACGAGCTGGGGGCATCCAAAGACGACACTGAGGAAGCTAAACTCGAGCTCGAGCACAAGAGCAAGGAGTTTGACGCCAAGTTAGAGGGAGCTCGGGTTCAGGCGATTGAAGAATTCAAAAGGTTCGACGAGCTTAATACCATCAAAGGCGATTATGCGCTCGGGGCTTATGGATACACCTTCAAGTAGGCTCGGGCTTACCTTAGGGGCAGCTAGCCTGATGTAGATCCAAGTGGGTGGCGTCCCATTCCCGAGGTGACTAATGGGCTCGAGCTATCTGCCTCAGAGTAGACAATGGTCGGGGATGACGCTAAAGGTGAGGATGAGGACGCCGTCGACCAGCCCGATGATAATGACTAGTTTGTTTGTTTGTTTTTATTTTTATTTTTTTATTGATGTATATCGCCCGAGAAGGGCCAAACAATATTTTTTGTGAATGAATTTTGCTAAGTTGGATCCTCGATGTTATTTTGCACTAAAATTTGAGTAATCTAGTAAATTTGAGCTCGAGGTTACTTTACTTCACAGTTTCGAGCGAACTAGTAATTGTAGAGCCCGATCATGACATTTGAGACATATTAAGCCCGAATATCTTAATATAATGTTTAGCAAACTCAAAATTTGACACTGTGGCTCTGAATCCCGAACACACATGCTTTAATGACCACACAAAGACTCGAGGCACTAATCTCGAGCTTCGCAATTTCAACACAAGGGTGATAACCGAGGATGACCTCGACCACCTCTATTAAAAGGTTGAATCTCGAGGATTCTCAAGAACGTTGGTGACCGAACATTTATTCAATAAGTATGCTCAGATGCTCTATCCCGAGGTCTTGTGCCCGAGGATTGTGCATTTTTAATTTTACATGACCTACAAGCTTGAGCTCTTCATATGATGCTCGAGAATGGTAGAGCGCTTGCCACAAACAAGAATTCGAAGGCTTGCCCGAGACACGAGCCATCTTTGGGGTGCTTACCCCAAGGCAAGGCTTTGAGGTGCTTGCTCGGGGCAAGGCTTTGAGGTGCTTGCACGGGGAAAGGCTTTGAGGTGCTTGCTCGGGGCAAGGCTTTGAACTGCTTGGACGGGGTAAGGCTTTGAGGTGCTTGCACGGGGCAAAGCTTTTGAGGTGCTTGCTCGAGGTAAGACTTTTAAGTGTTAAGAGCGTTTCATGGGGAGGAAATCCCGGCATTATTTATTCAACTAAAAATCTTCTAAACATTAAACGTGGACACACATGCCTGCTAATTGAAAAATTTAAAAGGCGCGGGGTATGCAAACCCAAAAGAAAAAACACTTAAACAAATTCTGATGAAATAAATAAAAAAAACTAATAAGTAAAAGGGAATAGACTACTTGTAGTAGATCTTCAGATTATCCGCATTCCAAGGTCTAGCCATTGGTCTTCCCGAGATGTCTCTTAAGCTATAGGCACCTGTGCGAACCCGTCTTATTACTTCAAAAGGTCCTTCCCAGGTGGCCCCTAGCTTGCCCGGGGCATGTTTGCTCTCTTTAACACGAGATCCCCAACTCTAAACGTCCTAGTCTTTACCCTGCTGTTGAAGTGTTTGGCCGTTCTGTTTTGGTAGGCGACAGCCCTTATTGAGGCTTGTTCTCTTACCTCCTCAAGGAGGTCGAGATGTTCTGTCGTTCGCTCATCGGCCTCAGATTCAAGCATTCTCAGGCTTGGTAGCCTGGTCTCGATTGAAAGGGTGGCTTCCATACCAAATGCCAACATGAAGGGAGTCTCGCCTGTTGTGGTTTTGTGAGATGTCATATATGTCCAAAGTATAGAAGGTAGGTCATCATGCCAAGTTCCTTTAGCTTCCCCGAGCCTGGTTCTGAGATCTTGCAGGATTATTCGGTTCGTGACCTCAGCAAGGCCATTGCTCTGCGGATGTGCTACAGATGTCAGTTGGTGGTCAATTCCCAAATTGGTGCAAAAGCTTCTGAAACCTGAATTATCAAACTGTCTCCCATTATCAGTTATGAGGACCTTGGGTATTCCAAACCTACAGATGACGGACTTCCAGACAAATGATCTTAACTTGGGCTCTGAAATTGTAGCCAGCGGCTCGGCCTCTACCCACTTGGTGAAGTATTCAACTGCTACCGCGACAAATTTCAATTGTCCCCGGGCAAGTGGGAAAGGGCCGAGGATTTCAACACCCCATTGCTCAAACGGGGCCGCGCAATGTATGAGGGTGAGTTCTTCGGCTGGAAAATGGATGACGTTATTGAACCTTTGACACTTATCACATTTCTTAACGTAGTTCACAGCATCTTTCTTCATGGATGGCCAATAATATCCTTATCTTATGAGTTTGAAGGCTAGAGCCCGAGCTCCTTGATGGTTCCCGCACATGCCTTCATGAACTTCTGTTAAGGCTTATGCTGCTTCTGAGGGCTTGAGGCATCTAAGGTAAGGAAGAGTGAAACTCCGACGAAACAAGACTCTCCCAATAATGCAATATCTCGGCGCCTTAGCTCGGATGCTCTTTGCCATTCGCTAATCTTCTGGCAACTTTCCATCAATTATGAAATCAACAATTGGATCCATCCAACAGGGCTCCTGTTCAATATCCATGATGGAGGGTGTTTGGCTAATGCTTGGTTTTGTTACAAACTTCACGTGGACTGCTATATCAAGACCATCAACCCCCATGAAGACGAGTCGAGACAAGGTATCGACTTTAGTATTTCGAGCTCGGGAAATCTTGGTAATTTCACAGCTTCTGAATTTTCTTTGAAGGTCATGAACTCTTAGGCAATATAGGCTCATTTTTTCATATTTCCTTTCGAACGTACCTTCAATTTGCCCGACCACCAACTGCGAATCACTATAGATTTTTATGTGCTCGAGTTCAAGATTAATGGCAAGCTCTGGCGCAATTATAACGGCCTCATACTCTGCTTCATTGTTTGTAGCATCAAACTCAAATCGGAGTGCGCATTGTATCTCTGTACGCCTGTCTGGGCTGGTGAGTATTACCCCTACACCCGAGCCCGAGGAGTTTGAGGCTCCATCTACAAATATCTCCCATGTCCCTATGGCATCGTTGGTCGGGTATTCTGCTGGTCCTCGAGGCCTTGGGGTGAGCTCGGCTATGAAATCAGCCAAGGCTTGTGCTTTTATCGACGGTCGAGGCCTAAATTCAATGCCAAATTCCCCAAGTTCAATGGCCCACTTTAATAATCTTCCAGATACGTCAGGCTTCTGTAGTATATGCTTGAGTGGCTGATTAGTGAGCACAACAATAGGGTGGGATTGGAAATACTATTGCAACTTCCGTACTGCCACTATCAATGCAAGAGCTAGCTGTTCGGCCAACGTATACTTGGTTTCCGCATCAAGTAATACCTTGCTGACGTAATAGATCGGCTGTTGAGTTTTGTTTACCTCTTTCACCAACACCCCACTTACAGCGTTCTGAGAAACCGCTAAGTATAGAAATAAAGTATCCCCAGGCTCTGGCTTTGTAAGAACTGGTGGGGTTGCCAAAGTGTGCCTCAATTCTTGGAATGCCTTCTCACAGTCTTCGGTCCATTCAAAGTCATGACATCCTTTTAGGGCCTTGACACGGCCCGTCAATTTTTGTACCTCCTTATTTCGAGGAGATTCCATAGATGTAAGCACTTGTATTTTGTCAGGATTGGCCTCAATCCCCCGATGAGTGATCATGAAGCCTAGAAACTTGCCCGAGGCTACCCCGAAAGCACACTTGGCAGGATTCAGCTTCATCTTGTATTCTCGGAGAGTAGAGCACACTTCCTCAAGGTCTTCAATGTGATGCCCTGCTTGTTTTCTTTTAACCACCATGTCGTCCACATAAGCCTCAATATTTCTACTAATCATTTTAGCAAATATTTTGTTGATCAACCTTTGATAAGTAGTTTCTGCGTTCTTCAACCCAAATGGCACGACCCTATAACAATATATGGCAGAGTCAGCCATAAAAGATGTTTTCTCTGGATCATCCTCGGCCATGAGGATTTGATGATATCCAAAGAATTCATTGAGAAAACTGTAAAGTTTGTAACCGGAAGTGCTATCCACGAGGTTATCAATCCGAGGAAAGGGATAACTATCCTTTGGGCATGCCTTGTTTAAATCGGTAAATTCGATACAAACTCTCCACTTTCCGTTGGCCTTTTTGACCAGTACTACATTGGCGAGCCGTTGGGGTACTGGACCTCCCGAATGAACCGGGCACTGACTAGCTTGCCAACCTCTGCACGTATAACCTCGCGACGTTCTGGTGCAAACTGTCTCTTCCTTTGTTTGATGGGCTTCGCACCGGGATTGACATTCAGTTTGTGAACTGCAACCATTGGGTCTATCTCGGGCATGTCCTCCACATTCCATACGAACACATCAATATTGTGGGACAGGCAAGTTGTGAGCGCGGTCATGAAGCTGGCGTCGAGATCCCGACCCATAGTCACCTTCTTATAGGGCTCGATCTCCAACAACTCTTCCACAGGAGTGAGTCTTCCTCAGAGCTAGGGATCGGGTTCGGGCGATGATATTTGCATGACGTTGGAAGTTATTCCCCGAACACTGATCATGTAACAATGTCTAGCAGCTGTCTGATCACCCCGGACAACACCCACTCCTCCATTAGTAGGGAACTTCATAACAAGGTGAAAAGTAGAGACGATAGCTCTGATTTGTTGGGCAATGGCCTCCCTAAGATCGCATTGTAAGCCATTGAAATACGAACTATCTGGAATGATGTTAGCTCCGTTACCTGCTTCTGACCGGATCCCAAAGTGAGCGGGAGATTGACGACTCCCTCTAGAATTATTGCACCACCTCCAAATCCCTGAAGCGGGGTGTGGACGACTTTGAGCTGTTCGGCCGAGATCCCCATCTTAGAGTACGCCTCATAGGAAAGTATGTTAGCTGCACTTCCATTATCAATCAATATCTTTTTCACCTCAAAGTTAGCTATGACCTCTGATATGACCAAGGCATCGTCATGCGGATGTGATAATCCTTCCAAATCCTGTGGCCCGAATGTGATTTCCTCCATGCCTCCAGTCACCGTCTCCAAGCTTAGGTGGTACTGTCTGGCATATTGTTTTCTCCCAGTGTTCGAGTCTCTACCTGATGCTATTCCTCCAATAATAACGTTAATCGTTCATGCTGTGGGCTTGTCACTCCCTCTTCCTTCTGGACCTTTCCCCTTATCTTGATCATTCCTCGGACGTTTATCATGACTTACGTAAGAGCTCAGTAACCCCCTCTTTATCAGAGCTTCAATCTCTCGCTGGAGGGCTTTACAGTTCTCGGTTGTGTGTCCATGATCCCGGTGGTAATCGTAGTACTTATTCCTATCCCGAGCATCCGGGGGTGATTGCATCTTTGAAGGCTATTTAAGTTCCTTCATATCCTTAATCTCCATCAGAAGGTTCGACCTCGAAGTGTTCAAACGAGTTAGTGATGTTGGCCGTGCCTCCTGCCTCTGTTTGCCTCTGTTTACCTCTGGACGAGGATTAAAGTCGTGTTGCCTCTTGGGCTCGGGTTTATATGAGTTCGGGTGAGAACTTCTCCTCGGCTTTAGGGTCTCATCTATATTGATATATTTCTCTGCTTGGGTAAGGAGCTCTATCACGGCCTTCGGTGGGTTTTTTGATAAGGACATCTTAAAAGCCTTACACCTGATGGCATGTGTAAGGGTGGAGATTGCCGCTGTTATGTGAAGGTCGGGTATCTGAAGTCTTTCCTTGTTAAACCTCGTCATGAAATTACGTAGTATTTCGTTCGGCCACTGCCTCAGCTGCATGAGGGAAGCTACAGTCTTCCTGATGCGCTTGCTACTAGTGAAGAAAATAGAGAACTTATCGGCTAAGTCGGAGAACGACGCGATGGAGTTGGGTTCCAGGGTAGAGAACCAATCCCTGGCAGCATTAGTCAAGGTTTGGGGAAAGGCCTTGCACATCACGGGATCTGGGGCCACCTGAAGGTTCATGACGTCCGTGTATACATTGAGGTGGTTGATAAGACCAGTTGTTCCATCATACTCTTTCATGCGGGGGAGCTTAAATCTGTCTGGGAGTGGATATGAGAGGACTTCCGGCTTAAATGCGGTATTAGGGATAAATCCCATTGCACCCTGGTATTCTTCTATAACCCAGTAGCGATTCCATCGTGTATGATCTTGGCTAATTATCCTGAGTCCATAGTGACCAATCTCGATGTCGAGGCAGCATAAGGGACACTCGAGGCCCCGGATCCATCTTCATCGTGAACTGCGCGTGTACCCTGAGCATGAGCATTATTCATGAAACCTTCCTGTTGTCCTTCCGTAGGTGCCTGAGGATGTTCCTGCGCCTGATGATCATTCATATGGCTTAACAATTGGGTTAGCGTTGCAACTTGCTGGCGAAATTCTTTGAATGCCTGGGCTGTAGGTACTGCAGACGACTCCTCTTGATGGTTAATGGGATCCGTGACAGGTGGTGGGCCTAGCGCGGATGAGCTTGCTTGTGGAAGACCTGAAGTGTATTGACCATAACTTTTGATAGCGCTTCCCACAGACGGCGCCAATGATGCTACCAAAAATCGCATCTAATGAAATCCGAGCTTGACGACAAAATCTGAGCACGAACGAAGTCTTCCGGTGCCGAAACAAAGGCGTCGATGTATGTCCTCGTCGTCCATCCGATGCTTAAGTTAGAGAGATAATACCAAAAGAACTATATGTTGAAAATTATATATGAAAAACGTACCGTGATAATGAGTATGAATGGGGTATATATAGAGGTAGGTGACAGACTCCTAGTGGGACTACAACATTGAGATCCATAGGAGTTCTAGTGCAATTAGGAGTTGTGCTTGAGTTGACCTAGCGTGTTTCCAACGTTTGGATAATGATGGGACTATAGCGTCATTGCCGAATAAGGATGAAGTGATTCACCATTGACGGGGGTCCTATCGTTGCCTGAATTGGAGGAAATTTGTCACACGGAAGGGCCCTGGTAGCTCTAAGTTATATGACGGCATGCGTGCTCAAGCCCGAGCATGAGCATATACCCCCGAGGAGGTCATCCATCTGCCATCCTTAAAAGTCAAAAATCTCATCGGGTCTTCAAGGTCGGGGATTTACAAAGAACGGGATCATCAGTGATGATTTATGAAAATTGAGGAATTTGTGAATTTGATATCTTTGACTATGATCGTGATAAATGATAAGTTAAGGATTTTTGTGATTTATGATAAATGTTCAATTGGTGTTAGAAATTTGTAAATTGAAAATTGATTTATTATTATGATACGATTTTTTCAACCGAGAGGAAAGACACAATTGAAAAGAAATTTTATTATTTAATTAAATATTAATAATCGTTGACGATCAACGGTCAACGACGCCTTAACTCACTAACAATCCTAGATCCATCCATGCCTCGAATTCTAATTGTCTAATTTAGGGCCCATATTTGGATTCCTCTAATTCGATGTTAGTGTAGAAAAGATAACAGCAGATTCATGTTGACAAGATTTTTCCCAAACGAGGAGTCTCGGCATACAGTGGCAGTAACCTAAATAGAATTGTCATGGTGTTGAAACCGGTAAGTTGGTATTTATGTATACAAGTTTGCAGTTAATAAAACTTATTGTTGATGCTTTAGATGAAAAGACAACTTGCATCTCATTTACCTTTTTCTTCTTGAAATAAAGTGGAAAAATCTAACGGGAATTCTTGTTATTAGATACAGTAATGCACTCTATCTAGTTTATCGATCAATAAGCGGCTTACATGATATTAATTGGCATGTCATCTTAAATGAGACTCATATCCTTACATTTAAGATTACAATTCCCCATGTGATTTAATTTGGGGGAAATAAGTTTTGGAATAGTGATTTTTGGGAGAATGTATGATTAAATAGAAGATTTTTTTTTTTTTTTGGATTTACGTGTAAAATATCTTATTGTATTAATTTGTGGTTAAAAATGAGTTTGATAGAGAAATGGGGTTTATCGTCTTCTTGGTGAGATATTAACTTGTTCTTATCTATAATTTAATGTTTGTGCTAATGAAGACACTATTTCTCGAGGGATAACTTGCCTCTCATTTACCTTTTTCTTCTTGACAAAAATGGAAAAAAAAATCATTATTTCAACTTTTGTCAAGGAACCGTTTGGTGAGATATTAATGTTTTCTTATCTATAATTTAAGTTTTGTGCTAATGAAGACACTATTTCTCATTTCTCAAGGGATAATAAAAATGGAAAAAATCATGATGGGAATTCTCTTAAGATGGAGTAATGTTGTCTATCTAGTTTGTTGATCAATCAACCACCGTTGATGACATATCAATTAATGTCCCATGTTATCTAAGTTGATACTTATTGTCTTCCAGTAAATACGTCAACATGTTATTATGTCAACTTTTGTTAATGGGAGAATTGGTTAAATAGCCTAGTCAAACAATGTACTTGGTTAAATAACCTTTGCTCAATGTTTTTTTTGGTCAAATGGCCTCCAATTATAAAATACAATAAACAAACATGGTAAAATGTCATAAATACCCTCACCATGGAAAAAGATCTTAACACTTTTATCAAATCACAATTACCCATTTTTTTCTCTTCAATTACTATTCTAAAATCCTGTTATTTATTATATTTTTCACATATTTTGAATATCTTTTAAATACTTGAACAAGAGTTTGATGAGCATACTATTTACATTGAAAAATCTCATTTTCATTTGAAGAAGAAAGATTATTTTAGAAATTTCATGTAGATTGTATTGTTTTAATCTATTGAATGATTATAACACTCTATCTATTATCTGAAATGTAGCGTCGCTCCAATTGTTATTTGTTATGCAAAACGACAATGCTGTCGTTGTCTATTGTAGTTTGATTTTTTTCAATGAAATGACTTCTAATGATAGACTCTCTAACGTATATAATATAGAAAGATTGACATATGTAAGATATCCAGTAATGAGCATATCTTTGAACTTTTATACATATCATATGCATATTACAATGTAAGTTCCACTTATTATTTCTCAGTGCACGAATAGGTTGTGGCTATTTATACTCGTGTTTACGCACACAACAGCACAAGTGTCATTTTTATATCCAGTAACAACAATTATGTCGTTCTGAAGTTTTCACCAATATTTTTATTTATTTTTTCAATGAAACAACCTCTAGTAATAGATTCTCTAGCGTATGTGACATAGAAATGTTAACCATGTCATAAAGAACTATTGAAATGACATAGGTTTTATGTTATCGAGATGGTGAAAGCACAATTCATCCTTTTTATATGTGTTGATTAAGTTATTGAGCATATCTCTCAACTTTTGTACATGCTATGTGCATATTGCAACATAAATAAGTTTCACTTATTATTTCTTGAAGCACTGATGTGACGTGCTTGCTTATAACCTTATTTACACATAACGATATAAGCATCGTTTTCATGTGCATAAGGCACTTGTGTAGTTCTATTCTATATTTTGATTTTTTTCAACTCAAAGACCTCCAAAAAAGGGACCCCTTAACATATGTAAGATATAAAGGTTAATCATGTGACAAAGAATGTTCGAAATGACATAGATTATATGTTATTGAATTGGTGAAAGCACAAATCATCTTACTGATTCACGTAGATTAAGTAATGAGTATATTTCTCTACATTTATACCTATCATGTCCATCTTACAACGTGAATGAGTTTCCTTATTGATTTTTGGGGCATGGATAAGACGTTGATGCTTATACTCATGTTTACACACATAACGACACAAGTCATTTTCATCTCAATAACAACAATTGTGTTGTTCTGTTGATTTTTCCTATATTTTAATTTTTTTCAATGCAACGACATCCAATAATGGATCCCCTAACGTATGTAAGACATATATGTTGACAAAGAATGATCCAAATGACATAAATTATATGTTATTGAATTGGTTAAAACACAAGTTATCATACCAATTCACGTCGATTAAATAATGAGCACATCTCTCTACTTTTGTATGTATCATGTCCATCTTAAAACGAAAATGAGTTCTACTTATTGGTTCTTTGGACACGGATAAGCCATGGCTGATTATATTCGTATTTATAGATAGAACGACACAAGGAGCATTTTCATTTTAGTAATGGCTCTTTGCCTTTCAGTTTATTTCTCCTATATTTTGCTTCTTTTATAATGCAACGACATCAACCATTGGACCCCTAACGTATGTAAAACAAGAAGGTTGATCATATAACAAAGAATGATTGAAACAACTTAGATTAGATATAGAGTTGATGTAAGCACAAGTCGTTCTATTGTTTTCATTAGAATATAATGATCATACCTCTCAACTTTTTCAAATGTCATATCCACCTTACCACTTAAATGAGTTTGACTTATTATTTCTTAGGGTACGGATGGGGCGTGACTGTTTATAATCGTGTTTACAAACAAAATGACATAATGATCGTTTTCTTCTAAATAACGTCACTTGTATCATTCTGTTGAATTTTTCTATATTTTTATTTGTTTTTAGCACAATGATCTCAAAGAATGGACCCTCCAATGTATGTAAGACTTAAAGGCTGACTATGTGGATAAATAACAATTGAAATGAAATAGATTATATGTTATGAAGTTGGGGAAAGCACAAGTCATCCTACTGATTCATGTAGATTAAGTAATGAGCATATCTATCAGATTTTGTACATATCATGTCCATCTTACAATATAAATGAGTTCAACTTATTGGTTCTTGGAGCATGGATAAAACATGGTTGCTTATATTCGTGTTTACAAACATAACGACACAATGGCAATTTTCATCTAAGTAAAGACACTTATTCCTTTCTATTATTTTCTCTTATACCATCGATCGTGGAAGTTTATACTTGTGTTTATAGACAAAACGACACAAAGCCTATTTTCATTTTAGTAATAGCTCTTGTACTGTTTATGTTGATTTCTCTTATATCTTTCTCCTTTTCCAATGCAACGACCTGAAGCATTGGACCCCCTAATTTAAGAAAGTTAAAAAGGTTAATCACGTGAACAAAAAACATTGAATTGAAAAAAAAATTATATGATATCAATTTAGGGTGTGTTTGATAAGAGGGATTTTCCATGGAAAATAATTCCATTTTCCATGTTTGTAGTGTTTGATGGCACAAGATTTACCTAGAAAACACTTTCCACAAATGGTCCACATGTGTACCAATTCCATGATTTGGTTGAATTGTTTTTCCCACCATTTTGGTGGGAAACTTGATGAGTGATATTTCACTCATGATATCAATGCCATTAAATTTGTTATTTGACTAATTCTTATAAGTTGTTGATGTTTTAATGCGTAATTTTGATGTTGTGATGTAGGTTGGTGAGATAAGAAAATAAGCAAAAATTGACAAATTTAGAGAAATGGTTAAATTGTAAGAGATCCAAAGTTCGGGAACTAAAATGAAAATACTTAAAAGTTGTGCCGAACCTCACGATGAAGATTTGAGAGTGCTCAGAGTCAATTGGGTAAAGGAAAACGTCAAGGGGATCAAATTTAGTCAAAAAATGATCACGAATCAATTTCCAACCGAAAAGTTATGCTCCGGAGTTTTAGTCTCATATTGAGACCTATTTTTGGCATAGAAATTGATCGAATTGGAAAATAATATCTGAATCAAAGTTGTAGCCCGATGAGTTATCTTTCCAACACATCTTGAATCGTCTCAATCGGACATCGAAACACAAAGTTATGATAAAAAAATTGAAGGAAGGTGCAGCTGCCTGTTTACCCGAATTAGGCGTCGTGACGCCCAGCTTACTGAAAATCAGCAGAAGACGTGGCGTCGCGATGCCCAGATTTGGCGTCGCGACATCGGCTCCCGAGAAAGAGAAAAAAAGAAAATTTTGAAAGATTTTCGGCCCGGTCCAACCCTATTCCATTTTGCAACTTGTGAACACTATAAATATCACCATAAAGACCTAATTTTGGAGGTTGGAAAATGATGAAAAAGAAACAAAACGGCTGAATCTCCAAGGACAATAAGAAGAAGGAATTGAAGAAATCAAGTGAAGAAAACGTGGAAATATCAAAGGGGACTTCGATCAATACTCCAAAAAGAGTTTTTCTTACCTTCTCCTTTATGTTTTTCATTGTAGACTGTTTAGATTTTATGATTTTCCTCATGAACTAAATAATTTAGCTAGGGTGTGATGTAGCCACTTGAGATTATGGCTTGATGAATTTATAATTATTTCTTTTGGATTTTCCACGTATATTTAATTGTGTTATGAGTATAATGCTTTCAATTACCTGATCAATAATTGGATGAATAGATGCTAGTCAATTCCGGCACTCGAGAGAGGGGAATTTAGGCGTGATCATACGATTAACACAACCTAGGTTTTATAGGTTTCGAGAAAAAGTATAAAATCTATGAAGCTTACTCCACAAAATAATCTGGACTTTGATAAATTCTAGGCTTTAATTCGGAATAGAAATATTGGGATTGAGTTTTAGGATTAATTTCTAGCCGGCACTCGAGAAAGGGGAAAGAAATACAATATGATTCTTGCTTTTAAATATGGGAAAATCGGTTGGAATAATTTGAAGTCATTGAATCATGATTGAAAGTTAGGTTAAATCATTCCCTTGGCTTTCTCATTTTGATAAATTTATATTATATAATTTTGTCGTAACATTTTACTTTTGATTAGTTTAAAACAATCAATCAACCATTCATCAATTATCTAGATAAAATAGAAGTTACACAATTATAGTACTTGGTAGAAATTAAATTACAATCCCTGTGGGTTCGACATTCTAACTCTTTTACTATATTACAAAACTTGACACCATACACTTATGGAATAATTCACGTTGTAGAAAACGCGTGACATAACTGAATTCTAGTATTTTTTTTTTTTTTTGCAATGGAAACAAATTTCATAACCAATTGTAAAAAAAAAATTACTTTAATAGACAATTTTCATGTAAAACAAAGTCAAACGAACACTAAATTTTAATGAAAAAATAATTTTCTAGGAAATATATATTTTTTATTTTGTTTTGTTTTGTTTGTTTGTTTTTTTTTTTTAAACTTTTTGGCAATGAAACCAAATTTTATAACCACTTATGGGAAAAATTATCACTTAAATAGACAATTTTCATGTAAAATAAAGTCAAACAAATACAAAAAGATATAAAATTTTAAATTTTTCTAAATGAAAAATTATACCAATCAAATACACTTAATTAACAATTTCCTGGAAAACAAGTTCTAGACAGTTACTTTATTTGGAATTCATTTTCTTTTAACTCATTTTCCATCATTGCAATCAAAGAGACCCTTAGAGAAATCACAAGTCATTGTATTGATTTGTTAGAAAATATAATTAATGAGCATATCTCTAATAGGGATGACAAAAAAACATGCTCCGTCCTGAATGGGAAGAAAAAAACCTACCCGCGGGTTGGCAGGGTGGGGTGGGGATCGCCGCCCTGCCTCGGGTCACGGGGCGGGGAGATATTGCCCTGCCCCGAATTCGACCCGTGAAGATTGAAAAAAAAAATTAATTAACTACAAGTTTACAAATTAAAAGGCAACAGGCAAGACAAGATGCAACCCTAATTCTCTAAATCAGTAAATCTTCTACCCTCTCCCTCTTTCACAACTAAAGACTCGCCCACGGCCCACCATCTTCTGTTGGCATTGTGCATTTAAAGGTACTCATAAGAACCAAATCAGTTCATCATGAATGAAAAACGACAATGCATTAATTGGGATGTGATTGAGAGTTCTTGGAAGGGATAGATGATGATGAGTGAACATTGGAAGAGAGAGTAAAAGTGGGGGGTTGACGGGCTTGTCTTTTATTGTTGTAGTACAATAAAGATTTTCCTTCTATTGGCAAAGAATTGAACCGGTGAAAATTTACTATGGCTGTTACCATTTTTATGGCAAGAAAACTAGTGTAGGCCTCTATAGTCTATACCTATCTAAGTTCTTATTCATGGTTTTTAACGTCTGGTCACATCACTATTTTTATCAAAAAATAAATAAAAAATAAAAAAGTATTTTGATGAGAAAAAAGACCCATTTTGATGCAAAGTAATGCAAATTTGGTTATTTGTTTTTGGGTATAAAAAATGGTGTTTTGAGGTGAGAATTTGGTTTTTTTTTTTTCTTTTGTGTTTTGATCTGGAAAAACCTAGTATTTTGATGAGAAAAAAAAAAAAGATCCATTTTGAAGCAAAATGCAGCAGATTTGATTATTTGTTTTGTGGGGGTTTTTTTTTTCTTGCATTAGATCGATCACTTAGCTGAAATAGTTTGCAACTTGTATTTGGGATTGGTTTGACTCTTGTTTGATGTGTATATGAATCTCACATTTTTTATTTTTTCCATGGAAACGAGATTATCCTTGTTGCAGAGAATGGTGGAAAATGACTGGTTTAGATTACATTAGATTATCCTTCTAGGACACTTCTTTTGTTAAAAGCATATATGATTTTTTTTAGTTTTCTAATACATTCTTATTTAATTCGGATAAAATTCATTGTGTTTAACCCCTGTTTGAAATCCATGTTGATGAAAAGAAAAATTTTGGAATAATGATTGATGTGAGAATGTGTGGTGGAAAGGATGAATTTTTTTTGATTTGTGTGTAATATTATTTTATTTGGAGAATCTGTGGTTGAAATGAAGAATGAAAATGAGAATGAGAAATTAATGGGTCTCAAACGGGGGTTTAATATCTTTTGTTATTTGCATAGATGTCTTGCCCAAGTAGTGCAGCTAGTGTTGGAAGTATTGGATTATGACCAATACGCGAGGAAGATAGCATGAACAATATACCTGTGAGCGATGACCCACAAGAAGATCAAGCTGAACTATTACCAAATGCAAATGAAATGCTAATAAACCTAAGTGATGAGGAGCGTGATATTGGAGAACTATCTTTCGAAAAAAGGAAATTGTCTTCAGCTTTTTGGGAGCGCTACAAAAGACAAAAAAAAATGGTGAGAGATGGAAGACTATATGCAATCATTGCAAGAAACAATTGGGGTGACACAAAAAATGGTACAAAGCATTTGCATGATCATTTGAAGAGATGTGTATTCCGTCGTTATGATAATACTTGCCAAACAACATTAAATTTGAAAAAGGATGCCACGAGTGGCAAGGTCACAATGGGTACTTACTCTTTCGACCCAGATAAGTGTAGGAATAGTTTCTCGAAAATGGTGATTTTGTATGAGTATTCTTTGTCTATGGTTGATCACATTGGATTTCAAGAGTTCTTGCACGACCTGCAACCATTATTTAAGGTTCCTTCTCGCAATACTTTGAAGAGTGACGTTTTGAAAATTTATGAATACGAGAAAGCAAAAAATATGATTGCACTAGAGAAGATTGAGAGTTGAATTTTAATCACTACCGACATATGAACCTCTTTTAATCAAAAGAAAGGATTCATGGTTATCACTGCTCATTTCATAGATGATGCTTGGAAACTACACAGTCGAATCATTAGGTACAATATTACATTCATTTGTTTTCAAAATTTACCAAAATTATATTCTTTTAGTTGATTTAATTTGTTCTTAAATGAATTCAGGTTTATATATGTGTCGTGTCCACACACTGCTGAAGTGCTTTCAAAAACTCTATTGTGTAGTTTACTGGACTGAAATATTGATCGAAAGTTACTAACCTTGCCCATAGATAATTGCACCACAAATGATGTTATGATCAATATTGTGTTAAGTTAGCTTTGCACTTGTTCTCTTGTATTGAATGGTGAATTTTTCCATATGAGGTATTGTACACATATATTAAATCTTATTTTGAAGGATGGGTTGAAGATTATTGGTGGTAGTGTTGAGAAAATCCGTGATGTGGTTGCTTATTAGACAGCTATGCTAAAGAGATATGAAAAATCTGAGCTCTTCGCACGTCAATTGAAAATGGATTGTGAAAAAAAATTGGTGCTTAATTGTAAAACAAGGTGGAATTCCGCATACTTGATGCTTCGTATTGCTTTGATTTATAAGGATGTTTTTCCTTGTTTGAAACAGAGGGAGTCACATTATAAATGTTTGCCTAGCGATGGTGATTAGGATTTGGCAAAAGAAATATGTGAGAAGTTTGTTGACCTACGGTCATACCATATGTTTTGATTATAACAAACAACTTATGTTTATCTCTAATATAATCTTTAAATTGACATGTTGGCAAATTGAGGGGTTAATTACCCCAATAGTCACTGAACTTTGGCCAAAGTTTTCACCAGGTCACTGAACTTTAAAAACTAGGTGGTTAGTCACTGAACTTTTGAAAAATCACCTCATTGGTCACTGAACTTTAAAAATTACCTCATTGGTCACTAAACTTTGCAAAACGTTTCCCAGATGGTCACTGAACCTAGTGACTATCTGGGAAACTTTTTGCAAAGTTCAGTGACTCCGTAGAAATCTTTTGCAAAGTTCAGTGACCAATTGGGTGATTTTTAAAGTTCAGTGACCAATTGTGTAATTTTTCGAAAGTTCGGTGACTAACCACGTAGTTTTTAAAGTTCAGTGACTTGGTGAAAACTTTCGGTAAAGTTCAGTGACTATTGAGGTAATTAACCCGCAAATTGAGTCTAAACAATTGAATGAGAAGTTGTCAAGGAAGCTTAAACAAAGATTGATCACACACTTATGGGGGACAAGCTTTACATCTCAAATCGAGTACTCGCATCCAAATTATCGAAGATATTGTACCTAGACTTCTCTTGAATTGATTGTAAAGGTAAAACATTTTAATTCTTAGCAATGACACTTCGAGCTCAAGAAATGATTTTCTCGCACTTAACACAATTTACGAGATAAAAACGTTTACACAAAATTATTCTTCAAAAGAAAGTTTTTCCAACATATTTCTTATAAACTATCAAGACAAACTTACATTGAAAAATCGGGAAAAACTTTATTTGCAAACAAAATAAAAAGGAAAATGACCAGGAGGATATTTTGTCATCCGGACGTCCGGTTCACCAGCAACGGTAACGTTTTTGACCGTTCTGACAAAAGTGTTTCTAACGGTAAGTTAGTCATCCGGTTCTGAACCGGACGTCCGGTTGGTCGTCTGGTTGGATAGAGACTTTGACGTTTTTCAACTATTATAAATACCAACTCATCTACCATTTAATATGCAACTTTTGAGCATTAAATTTGATACCACTTGAGCCTACATTTGATCTTACATACTTTGCTCTGGAAAAATCTTTGATCAAAAACTAATTCTTGAAAATCATTCTCACATCAAAGATTTATACACAAAACACTTGAGCTTCATTCATTGCTATCCATTAAAGTGTTTGCCTACCTCTCCTTTTACAGTACTCAACCTTGTACTTATCATTAGTTAAGAAGAGAAGTTTTTCACTTGTAATATTCATTTGTGAATTGTGGGTCGTGTTGAGGTCCCGGAAAGCTCAACATTGTAAAATGATCGATGCTCCGTGGTTGTAAGTCACCGGAAGCGTTGTAAAGGGTTGGATTGCACTACAAATCAATCAACATAGTGAAAAAGGCCTTGCTCGTGACGGAGAGCTTGGTAACGGGGGACGTAGATAATTGCGTTGGATCGAACCATATTATATCGTTTGAATTCTCTAACTCTTTTACTTAACACTATTACTTTGTGCAAACTTATTTCCTTTACCTATGTGTCTATTTGCATTTGAATTGTTCTATTATCATTTGTGTGAACATTAGTTTTTAAATCTTATATTATTATCGAAAAAGTTTTAGAAACCAATTCACCCCATCTTGGTTAGCCAATCTTGGGTTTTCAATTGATATCAGAGCTCGGTACTCACTCTTTTAAGATTTCACAATCTTGAGCTATGGCTAACACCGGTTTTCAAAATCTTAAGGGATACTCTACAAACCGACCCCCTTTCTTTGATGGCACAAACTATAATTATTGGAAGGCTAGAATGATGATTTATGTTCAATCTATTGACTATAATGTTTGGGATATCATTGAATTTGGTCCATATGTGCCCATGAAAACTATTAAAATTGATGGCAAACCCGATCAAAGTATTCCTAAATCTAGAGAAGACTATGATGAAGAAGATAGGCGAAAATTATCATTAAATGCTAAAGTCAAGAACTTGCTTTATTGTACTCTAGATAAAAATGAATTCAATAGAATTAGTACATGTGATTCGACTTATGAAATTTGGCGTGCTCTTGAAGTAACTCATGTTGGAACAAACAAGGTTAAAGAAACAAAAATAAATATGTTGGTTAAAGATTTTGAAATCTTCTTTATGAAACGAGATGAGTCCATAGTTGATATGATTACCCGCTTTACCGACATTGTGAATGACCTAAAAGGTTTTGATCGAAAATATACTAACGGTGAACTTGTGAGCAAAATGCTTAGGTCTATTTCGGAGGAATGGTCCCCCATACGGATGCTCATTGAAAACACAAACGATGTCAACTAATATCCTTTAGAAGAACTATATGGGACATTGATGACCTATGAGCTCAACAATGCCGAAATCAAAGAAAAGACAAGGAAGAGTAATGAAGAATCAAAAGAAGCTCCCAAGAGGCAAATTGCTCTAAAATCGACAATGGATGAAGAACCATCAACAAGCAACATGAGTGATGATGAGCTTGATGATTTAGTCCTCCTTGTCAAGAAATGAAAGGCTTCTGAAATAATGAAAAATTTCAAAGAAGAGATGACAAAGGAGAAGAGAAAAATAAGAAAATTATTTGCTATGAATGTGACAAATCCGGTCACAAAAGAACGGAGTGCCCAAACAAAAGAAAAAGCTTCAAGAAAAAGACATTTCAAGCTACTTAGGATGATAGTGATGATGAAGAGCAAAATAAAAGCGACGATCAAAACAAAGTTGCCAATATGTGCTTCATGACCATCGAAGACGAGGTAAAGACAAAAGAATTTTCTTACAATGAATTACTTAATTTTTATGATGAATTACTTGAAAATTTTGAAAAACTTGCCTTAAGTCATTCCATTCTCAAAAAGAAAATTTTTCTATTAAATGATGAATTAAAGAAATCTTTAGATAAATCAAATGAACATCTTGATTATGAGCTTTTAGCTAAAGAAAATATTTCTCTAAAAGAAAAGGTTGAGGATTTGACAAAAATAGTGCATAAATTCATCGAAGAAAAGAAATTTTTTGACTTGATGCTTGGAAATAAAAAATGTGTCTTTGATAAAGGGGGAATATGATTCAAGCACTCTTTAAAACAAAAACCTCTTTAAAATATGTTTGTTAAATCATCAAATACCACTTGTACTTTTTGCAAAAAAATTGAGCATATTTCTTTTAATTGCTTAACCAAAAAGAAATTATACTTTGAAAATAAGAATAAGTGGATCAAGGAATCCTTCAAAACTAACTTCCAAGGACCCAAATTTGTGTGGGTACCAAAAGTCAAAAATTAAATTGTTTTTGTAGGTACCAAGCAAAATAAAAAGTAAATGATTTTTGGACAGTTGATGTTCAAGGCACATGACCGGAGATCGATCATTACTCTTAAATTTCAAAGTTAAAGATGGAGGCCATGTAACTTTTGGAGACAATGCAAAGGGAAAGATAATTGGCATTGGCAACATTGGTAATCACCTAACCCCTTCTATTGAAAATGTTTTATTAGTCGATAATCTCAAACATAATTTGATAAGTATTAGTCAATTGTGTGATAGAGGTTAAAATATAAAATTCGATTCGTCTAAATGCCTAATTAAGGATGCTACATCAAAAGAGGTGATTTTCATAGGAAGCCGAAACAAGGATGTTTATATCATTAATATCGAGCATGATAATTATAAACATTGCTTATTTGGTCTTAAAGACGAAACTTGGCTGGCATAGAAGACTTGGTCATGTAAATATGGAACTTATTTCAAAAATTTCTAAAAATAGTTTTGTAAAAGGATTGCCAAGTTTGAAATTTGAAAAGGACAAAATGTGTGATGCATGTCAATTTGGAAAACAAGTCAAAAGCTCTTTTAAACATAAAGTGTTTTCATCTACTACGAAACTATTGCAACTTCTCCTTATGGATCTCTTTGGACCATCAAGGACGGCTAGTTTAGGTGGTAAATACTATGCTTTTGTTATCGTTGATGATTTTTCTAGATTCACATGGGTGATATTTTTAAGTACAAAAGATGAAGCATTAAAGGCTTTCAAACATTTTTGTGAGAAAGTGGAAAATGAAAAAGGCCCCACTATCACTACTATTAGAAGTGATCATGGTGGAAAATTTGACAATCTTGCATTTGATGACTTTTGTAATGATAATGGATGTGAACATAATTTTTCGACTCCCATAACTCCTCAACAAAATGATGTAGTAGAAAGAAAGAGTCGCACATTACAAGAAATGGCTCGGACCATGCTAAATGAAAATAATTTACCAAAATATTTTTGGGCTGAAGCCGTTAATACCGCATATTATATTATAAATAGAGTCTTGGTTAGTCGCAAGAAAACCAAAACTCCATATGAGTTTTGGAAAAATAGAATTCCCAACATCGGTTATTTCAAAGTGTTCGGTTGCAAATGTTTCATCTTAAACACAAAAGACAATTTGGGAAAATTTGATTCAAAATCCGATATTAAAATTTTTCTTGGTTATTCATCGACTAGTAAAGCATATAGAGTTTTTAACAAAAAAACTCTAGTCGTTGAAGAATCAACGCATGTTACCTTTGATAAAACTAAACTACTTGATCAAGATAGAGGTATTGATGATGATGTAGGTTTGGGAACTCCTCTCGAACAAATGAATATTCAAGACAAAGAAGTACCAAATGAGGAGCAATCTAAGGAATACAATGATCAAGGAGGAGAAGAAATTCCAAACAAAGCTCAAGAATAATCTGATTGCCAAAAGAATGGCAGTTTGTCTCATCTCACCCAAAGGAGTTAATCATAGGAGATCCATCAAAAGGTATCACTACTAGAACATCGCTTAAAAATCATCTAGTTAGTTGTGCATTCATATCACAAATCGAACCCAAAAATTTCAAAGAAGCGGAACTTGATGAGTTTTAGATTCTAGCAATGCAAGATGAACTAAGTCAGTTTGAAAGAAACCATGTGTGGGATTTGGTTGCTAGACCAACAAATCAAATCGTTATTGGCACTAAATGGGTTTTTCGAAACAAAAGAGATGAAAACGGAATCATTGTGCGTAACAAGGCTAGACTAGTGGCCCAAGATTACAATAAAAAAGAAAGAATTGATTATGAGGAAACATTTGCACCGGTAGCTCGATTAGAATCCATTTACATGCTTCTTACTTTCGCATGTCACAAAAATTTCATTCTTTATCAAATGGATGTTAAAAGTGCATTTTTAAATGAATTTATCCTAGAAGAAGTCTACGTTTAACAACCACTCGGCTTTGCAAATCATAACTTTCCAAACCATGTGTTCAAACTTAAAAAAGCTCTTTAAGGCCTCAAACAAGCTCCTAGAGCTTGGTATGAACGTTTGAGCAAATTCTTACTTTCAAATGGTTTCTCTATTGGAAAAGTCGATACCACTCTCTTTATCAAAACTCAAAAAAAGACATACTTATTGTTCAAATTTATGTTGATGATATTATTTTTGGTGCAACAAATATTCAACTTTGTGAAGAATTTTCTAAAAACATGAGCATGAAATTTGAAATGAGTATGATGGGTGAACTCAAATTCTTTCCCGGACTTCAAATCAAACAAACATGTAATGGAAAATTCATAAATCAAAGTAAGTACACCTTAGACATGCTAAAAAAGTTCTAAATGAAAGATCTAAAACCAATTAATACTCCAATGAGCACTTCCATAAAGCTTGGCAAGGATGAACAAGGCACTTCCGTTGACATCACTAAATATAGAGGTATGATCGGATCCCTTCTTTATTTAACCGCAAGTAGACCCGATATTATGTTTAGTGTATGTTTATGTGCTCGTTTTCAATCTAATCATAAGGAATCCCACCTCAAAGCCGTTAAAAGAATTTTTAGATACCTTAGTAGGACTCAAAACTTAGGACTTTGGTATCCAAAACGAACTCACCTTGATCTACTTAGTTACTCGGATGTCGATTGGGCCGGTTGTCAAGTTGATTGGAAAAGTACTAGTGGTACCTGTCATTTCCTCAGTTTTGCTTTAGTATCATGGTTCAGTAAGAAACAAAACTCCGTGGCCTTATCTACGGTCGAGGCCGAATACATTTCCGTCGCTAGTTGTTGTGCTCAAGTTTTTTGGATGAAACAAACTCTTAGTGACTATCATCTATCCTATAATCATATTCCTATCATGTGTGACAATACAAGTGCTATTAATTTATCCAAAAATCCCGTCTTACACTCTCGAACGAACCATATTGAGATTCGACATCATTTTCTAAGAGACCATGTTCAAAACGATGATATTTCACTTGATTTTGTTGATACCGAATACCAATTAGCCGATATTTTCACCAAACCTCTTGCACTGGATCGTTTTTCCTTTATTAGAAGAGGTTTAGGTCTAATCAATGAAAATGAAATATATAATTAAATTCATGGGCCTCTTATTGGCTTCATACTCATTTTTAGCTGAATCGGACAGTTAACCGGACGTTCGGATCAGAACCGAACAGTCCTAGTTTGCCTTAGTCTACTGGCGTCCCGTTCAGACATCCGAACGTCCAGATGCACAGATCTTAGGAGACTTAAAATCGCGATTAAGCCTCTTCCTCTTCATTTTTTCTTTCACTTTTCACCTTCTTCCCCAATTTCTCTCCCTACATCTCTTTTCCATAGATTAATCTTACACCTCAAACCTTCAATTATACTTAGAATTTACAAAACCCATCACTTCTACATTTCAATTTCTCACAAAACTTCATTTTTCATATCCAAATCTCCATTTTTTCCCAAAAGTTATTTAAACCCTAAAACAACAAATCATCTCACATGGCAACTACAAGAAGTAAGGGAAAACGTCTCAAAAGCACGGTATGACGCTCTCCTCCACCTTCCGACAAGGACATGGATTTCGAACCCGAGGTGCGGGTCAACCCTTTTGCAAAATCACCCATTCTACTTGGTAAGAATGTTAATTTTGCCGATTTTACCTTTGATGCACCCTCTTTTCACATTGAAGAATCTTTTGAAAATATGGGTTGGATTTCTATCGCTACATTAGAGGAAAATGCATACCCCCACCTTATGCAAGTATTTTATTATGACATGGCAATTTCACCTGCAAATGAAATCTCATGTTTTATAAAAAATAAACTCATTGTTATCAACCATACACTTATTCGTGATATCTTAGAACTTGAAGAATGTAGTACTCAAATATTTTCACACAAAACTTGATGGTTACGCTCCTATCGATGCTTGTCGTCGTGTCACCAGGAAATTTTTTGAAAATATCACCAAAGTTAGCGCACATCAATTATCTCTTCCTTGCAAAGTTTTACATAATATTATTGCAAATGTCATTGTTCTTTGGAAAGGCCATCGAGATGAAGTAAGCGCTTTTGATCTCTTCCTTTCTTGTCGGTAGGAAACTCGACTTTCCAACCATTGTAATAGGCCTCATGAATCCTCACGAGCCATCAAGGCCTTACCATATGGCATGCTTCTTACCAAAACTTTCAAATATTTTAACATTGCATTAGATGATGAGGCATTCATATTACCAAGACCCACTGACACCATCAACATTCAAACACTTCAACGCATGAGAATAGTAAAAGAACACGGTCAATGGGTGGCACACACAAAAGGGTTTGACCATACTTCGGGTCCATCTACTCTACCCTTTGACGGTGATGAAGATGAAGAAGATGATACTGATATACCACTAGCTCCACAATATGATCTAAGTACCCATTCCTCATTCGGTAGTTTCACATTTAACGAAGATCACTACAACTTGTTAAACGGTCACATTAATTCTCTTACATCCACTGTTGATGATCTCAGCGGAATGTTTCAATGCGTACTTAGTCAACAGGAAACCATGCAAGCTCAGCAGAACGTTTTCTATGCTCACTTTTATGCCCAGTTTCCTCATCCTCCTCCTCCAGAATCTTAGTTCTGGGTCCTTTCGGGTTTAGCATGTTTTTATCTTTCATGTTTTTGTTACTTTGAATTCTCTGCTCTACTTTCATTATGTTAAGAATTTTGGTTTCAACTATGATAAGATTTAATTCCGTTATGTTTTTGCTTGTGATTCTCCATGCTCTATCTTTTTGTTTATGCCAAAAGGGGGAAAACATATAAGAAATGATTTGAAACAATTAAATTGATGATATACATACTAAATGTGGGAACTCTTGATCTATAAAACATATGGGGAACAAAATTGCAAATGTTTGAATTATATGAGATACATTTTCCATTACAAATCATCTATTGTTTGTCATAATCAAAAAGGGGGAAATTGTTGATCTATGGTCATACCATACGTTTTGATTATAACAAACAACTTATGTTTATCTCTAACATAATCTTTAAATTGACATGTTGGCAAATTGAGTCTAAACAATTGAATGAGAAGTTGTCAAAGAAGCTCAAACAAAGATTGATCAAGCACTTATGGGGACAAGCTTTACATCTTAAATCGAGCACTCGCATCAAAATTATCGAAGATATTGTATCTAGACTTCTCTTGACTTGATTGTAAAGGTAAAGCATTTTAATTCTTAGCAATGACACTTCGAGCTCAAGAAATGATTTTCTCGTACTTAACACAATTTACGAGATAAAAACATTTACACAAAATTATTCTTCAAAAGAAAGTTTTTCCAACATATTTCTTATAAACTATCAAGATAAACTTACATTGAAAAATCGGAAAAAACTTTATTTGCAAACAAAATAAAAAGGAAAATGACCAGGAGGATATTTTGTCATCCGGACGTCCGGTTCACCAGCAACGGTAACTTTTTTGACCGTTTTGACAAAAATGTTTCTAACGGTAAGTTGGTCATCCGGTTCTGAACCGGACGTCCGGTTGGTCGGAGACTTTGACGTTTTTCAACTATTATAAATATCAACTCATCTACCATTTAATATGCAACCTTTGAGCATTAAATTTGATATTACTTGAGCCTACATTTGATCTTACACACTTAGCTCTTGAAAAAC
Organism: Fraxinus excelsior; assembly: GCA_019097785.1. NCBI lineage: Eukaryota > Viridiplantae > Streptophyta > Magnoliopsida > Lamiales > Oleaceae > Fraxinus > Fraxinus excelsior. The sequence goes on along the minus strand of CM032629.1, from coordinate 21,286,342 downwards.
TTTGATAAAAAACTAATTCTTGAAAATCATTCTCACATCAAAGATTTATACACAAAACATTTGAGTTTCATTCATTGTTATCCATTAAAGTGTTTGCCTACTTCTCCTCTTACACTCAACCTTGTACTCATCATTAGTTAAGAAGATAAGTTTTTCACTTGTAATATTCATTTGTGAATTGTGGGTCGTGTTGAGGTCTAGGAAAGCTCAACATTGTAAAATGATCGGTACTCCTTGGTTGTAAGTCACTGAAAGCGTTGTAAAAGGTTGGATTGCACCACAAGTCAATCAACATAGTGAAAAGGTCTTGTTCGTGATGGAGAGCTTGGTAACGGGGGATATAGATCATTGCGTTGAATCGAACCTCCATATTACATCGTTTGCATTCTCTAACTCTTTTACTTAACACTATTACTTTGTGCAAACTTATTTTCTTTACCTACGTGTCTATTTGCATTTGAATTGTTCTATTATCATTTGTGTGAATATTAGTTTTTAAATCTTATATTATAATCGAAAAAGTTTTAGAAACCAATTCACCCCCTCTTGGTTAGCCAATCTTGGGTTTCAAAGTTAAAGGTTTTTTTTAGGTTACTGAATTGTTTTCGGGAACAAAGTATCCAACTGCTAATCTCTTTTTCGCAAATATTTGTGATATCAAAATATCGTTGTATGAGTGGCTTGAATCTCCGTATGTGGAAGTTCAAATGATGGTGACCAATAAGATGGATAAGTTTAACAAGTATTGCAGTGATATTCATGGAGTTTTGGCTTTAACAGCAATGTTGGATCCAACGTATAAGATGATGTTAGTTAAGTATTATTATCTTCGTATTTTTAATTACAATACTACAAGTGAGATTAACAAAATTTATCAAGTTTGTAGCAAGTTGGTGCATGATTATCAGAAAAAGAATGATTCAAATGGGTCTGTAGCTCAGTCTTCTATTACTTCTTGTCAAATCGAGACGTCAAGTGCTAATAATAATAATGATAACATGGATCGCATGGCGGGTTTTTATAGATTTGTTTCCAATATTGGAGCTCCTACCAATGTGAAAACTGAGCTTGAATCTTTCTTGGATGAGCCTATATTACCCAGGTCGGATGATTTTGATATATTGACTTGGTGGAAAGTAAATGCAATCAAATATCCGACTTTATCTCAAATTGCAAAAGATATTTTGGTAATCCCGGTATCTACAGTGGCGTCCGAATATGCCTTCGGTACTAGTGGTAGATTTATTAGTCCTCACAGAAATAGGCATCACCCCAAAACTTTGGAAGCTTTAATGTGTACTCAAGATTGGTTATGAGCCGATATTCACGGTACTATGTGTATAAACATTTGCTTTTCATATTTTTATTTATATGAATTCTCTTAGTACTAATTATTTTACTTTATTAATAGCGAATTTTGCGCCATCTGCATATTTTGGATGTTGCTCCAAGATAAATGATGAGGAGGTAATTTTATTTATACGATAATATAAATTTTATTCATATTTATTATGATGATATTATGTATAATATTTCTTTCGTTTTTTAGGAACCATCTTGTGTCATCTCTAGCTCCGCTAATGAATGAAGTTATGAAGATGGAAAAATATTAAATTTTGGATAAAGAAATGAAATTTAGTTACAATGTAATTCTATTTGCAAATGTTTAATTTCAGACATAGTTTGTTTCCGATGCTTGTTTTGGATATTGATGTAATTAGTTTGAACATTATTTGCTTTGGATTTTAAAATCTTGAATTTTTATTTTAACTATTTGGAAAAAACAAAATGGGGCAGCTTCTACCCCGCCCCCACCCGGTCTAAGGCGGGGCGGGACGGGGGAGTGACGGGGCGAGGTGTCCTGCCCCCGATCTCGCCCCGTGCCATCTCTAATCTCTAACCTTTTTTGAACAACTTGTCCATTTTGCAAAAAAATAAAATAATTAATGAGCATATCTTGTTCTATGGACCTTTATAAGTCCAGAACTACATTTGTGTCGTTCTCATGGACACTTAAGTTTAGTAATGACACTTGTGTCATTCTCATACTTTATAAGTTCAGTAACGACACATGCATCATTCTCATGGATGCTTAAATCTCTAATTACGTTGCATGTGCCGTTATCATGTGATAAAAACTAAATGAAAAGAAATGTACAACTAAAACACAAACATTTAACTTAAAAGTCATCGCACTATAACTACACATACAATATTTAACTTAAATCTAACACGTACAACTAAAAAATCGATCTCTTGAAAAGTAAGGACAAAAAATAACATAAAATTTTTAACTAAATTCACGGATCAAAGTGCCATGTTTGCAGCTAAGTTCTTCCAAGTGGACATATATTCTTGCAAATCAAATCTTTATTGAACTGAGCTTGTAAAAATTCAATGTGCTTCACTGTGAAGAACCCACAATCTAATATGTTGTAATATGCACATAACATGTACATAAGTTGAGATATATGTTATTAACTTAATTGACACATATGATTATGAGGACTTGTGCTTTCACCATCTCAGTAATATAAAAGCTATGTCATTTCAATCATTTTTTGTGATAGTCAATCTTTCTATGTTATATATTAGTGAGTCCATTATGAGAAGTTATTTTGTTGAAAAAAATCAAACTACAGTAGATAATGACTGTAGTGCCTTTTACGTAGTGGATAACAACGGGAGTGGTGTTCTACATTTTAGATAGCAATTGGAGTGTCATTATCATCCAATGGTTGCAGACAACACAAAAAACACACCAAATACGAAAATAACACCAACTAAATATTATTTAATACTATATTTAATAATAAAAGTACAATCTACATGAAATTTCTAAACTTATCTTTCTTCTTTTTTCAAATGTAAAGTGATTTTCAATGTAGATGATATGCTAATCAAACTCTTGTTCAAATGCTTAAAAGATGCCCAATATAAGTGAAAAATATAATAAAGAAGATGATTTTAGGGTAGCAAGAACGATGACCAAAGAGAATAAAATGGGCGATAGTGATTTTGAGAGCCTAAAATTGAATAAGATAAAAGGGGAAGAAGATGTTATTTTAAAAAAAATAATTTGAAACTTGGGTTTCACAATGAATTTGGAGGAGAAATGACGGGATGCAATGAGGAAAATTGAGGGTTATTGAGTTAACAATAGAAGGATAATTTTGTCATTTTGCCAACTAAAATTTTTGCTTTACTTTTTTTTTTATTTTTATTATTGTTCAAATGCCATTTCATCAAATACATTGTCGAATCAGACTCAATGGCCGAATTCCCCCAATCTTGGTAATTTGGTCAATAAACCATTGATTTATTAGACAAATGGATAATTTGACTATTGACTATTTTTATTATCTCAATTAGGTTACTGAACTTCAATTATATTTTAACTAGGTCAGTAATCTTCTTTTTTATTTTCAAATTTCACTACTCAACAGTCACTACCATCTCTCAAATTGATGAAAATTGCTTAATTGACAGCAATGCAACAACAAATCTCCTACATGTTTGTTGTGTGGCGTCCCATCTTATCGCTTTGTCACATCATAAAAGAGTTAATCTAAAACATGTCATTCAAAATTTTATCTAAAGTTATTATGCCCCTGTTTTGGCTCATTTTTTTTCTTCTTATTTTCAATTACGTATTCTTCAATAAAATAATATTATACGTAAATTTAATTTTTTTTTTCTTATTTTTAACTATATATTCTCAAAAAAATCACTATTCCAATATACATTTTGTCCCGAAATTTATTTTCAATGAAGTCCAAGTAGGGGGCTATAATAACCTTCATTTTATCATTTTTTTTCTAAGGTACCGTATAACAATTATGCAGAAGATCAATTATGACAAGACTATCAACTAAACCATTTTTGTATTATGGATGATAGAATGTGACAAAAGTAGTAAAATTAAAAGTGAACTTAAAGTTCAACAATCTAATTGAGATAAATTAAAGTATAGGGACTCGGTTGAGATTTCACTCAAAAGTTGAGCCCCCATCCCCACCAACACCACTCCCCAATTCCCACCTCCGCAATTTACTTTAGTGCTCATTTTGTTTGTACACTAAAATGCTCAGTGCCAGCGCACGATAAGCGCCCACAAAAAACTCAACTCTTGAAAAGTCTTCCATAGCACCCACCCCGTCATCATCACCCCACCCCACAAATACACACATTAGCTTACATATGAAAATATGTTTTGACTTTCTGCTAAAGTGATTTTCTGATTGTGATTTGCATTTACTATAAGAAAATTCTCTCTTTTTCGTTCAAGTGTTTTCAACTCTCTGACTCTCTTCTTTTATTTCAAGAAAAAAAAATAATCAATGGAGGGTCTGCCCTCTGGTTATCGTCCCAACGTTGGAGTGTGTCTAATCAATGATGATAATAAGGTAAAACCCTTTATGTTTTCCCCCTAATTCTTCAATCATTTCACTGCATAAGGTGCTTCCAAGTAGATTGATTCTTTTTTTTTTTTTTTTTTTTTTTCTGGTATATAATAATTCGAGAGCAGAAAATGGAGTTATCATTTTTCCCATTAATTCTTCAACCGTTTCACGGCATAAACTATGATTTGATGTTTTTTTTTTTTTTTTTTTAAATCATATTTCTTTCTGGGTTTTTTTTTTTTTTTATTTGTGGTTGTAATAATTTGACAGCCACGAAATAGACTTATTGTTTAATTTCACTTCTAAAACTTATGGCTGTTGGGTGGCAATAATATTTGAGAACATAGATTTCTTGTTTAGTTAATCTCAGAAAACTTTAATTTCTTTTACTGGATTTTGGGTGTAGTATTTTGAGAGCATGATAATAGGCTTACTCATTAGATCATAATCTTTTGACTGGGTTTGTTCTTTTGTGTTGTTTTTTTAATTTGTCTGTTTTTCACTGCACAATTTTATTTAACAGAACTAGGGATTGAGTAGAATTTCATACTGTTGCATATTATATTTTTGTGAATTGCATTGCCTCTTATGTTATTTTCATTTGAGCTAACGAACTGGGGTAAATTAGAAAGGTGGATGCCAAGTGGACCTTTAACTTATTATGGTACTTTGAAATAGTGAACAAAAAAATAAAACCAGTGGACTAATAAGTAACAATGATATCATATCAGTTTTCTTTTTGTGGGAGCGAGTCTTTATAAACTTTTTGATCTATCAAATTTATGACGATTATATAAAGTATTTAAAGCAAGAGAAAATTTAACCCGTTAGGAAATAATTTTGCTGCTGAAGCATCTACATTCAGTTTGATGCAAAAGTATATAAGCAAATAAAGAGCATGTTTACGTGTGCTTGTATTGTTCATAAACATTTTGTTGGAAAGGTGCATGGAAATATATGTCAAATGTTGTGCACGTCACTGAAAGGCGCGAAGTTAGTTTTTATAATGTAGGACTGACGGGTGAATGCGTCATTAATTTGCCTTTTTTTCATTTAATGTGGCCAAAACATTGTGAATAAAATTCTTTTAAAATTATGTTATCATGTTGTAGGATGTAGTTGACTTGAAATACTCATCTCTGATCATGTAATATGGTGCTGAAGGCAAAATATTGCATTTGTATATTACCGATAACAAAGGAGACCGCTGGTTGTTTATGAGAAGTTTCTTTCATTGTGATTTTGTCTAATCATGGAACATTTTGAATGCAGTAAATAATATTGTGATTAAATTCCCAACCCCTATCCGATGAAAGTCAATAGCAAATAAGTTTGGATGAAATGCTTATTTTCTTAAAATGACAGTTTAATGGATGGACTCAAGGAAAGAATAACTTTTTGCAATTTTCTTGCAGATCTTTGTAGCTTCCAGACTGAATGTTCCTGGTGCATGGCAGATGCCTCAGGTGATGCCACCATAATTATTTCCCCTTCAATGCTATTGATTCGATTGATATCAAAGTATAAATTTTGTCAATATCTTTATCCAAGCCATATTACATCAAACTGTTGAGGTTGAATTGAGAACGAGAAAAGAACTTCTGAGAAAAGCAATCATACAACTTTTACTTGCTTTCACAGGATTCATCAGGATGGGTAGACTAATTTTTTTTGGGGGATGAAAAGGGTTCAAATTTGAGCTCAAGATAAAAAGAAAGTTCAAATGCAAATATTCAATATCCTGCTTCCATTTTCAACCTAATTGAATGTGGAGAATTATAGGTTGGAAGGGCATCAAGGGTTAGAAATCAGTACCAAGTGCTGCGTAAGCCTCTGTTTGGAGCTGATTTTCTGTTCCAAAAAATGGTTTTTTTGACCAAGGTGGGTCCCACCAATGTGAGATAAAAGTCAGAAAGTGCGGCTGAAATTGGAACTCAACGGTGCAAAAATTCATTTTTTTCCCACAAAATCTGCTCCAAACAGGGGCTAATATTCAGCTATCTTCAACATTTTTGCTGTTCAGAACATTATCTTAACTGAACACGGGTTTCATTTGTTTGGAATATATTCAATCTTATGCAGTTGCTTTTCAATTTTCTATCTTCAGGGGGGAATTGAAGACAGTGAGGATCCAAGATCTGCAGCAATTAGAGAATTGAGAGAAGAAACTGGAGTAGTGTCTGCTGAAATAATTGCTGAGGTTGTCCTATATGATAGTTTATGACGTTTACATTTTTCTTATATGTGTTCTCTCCCAAATATCATAACATGTTAACATAGACCTATTGTGATGCTTTTTTTCTTATATTAGAGATGTTGCCAAGCCTTCACAGGGTGTTGGGGCCTTGTAAGGTGGACAGGAGAGTTAAGAATAAGCTCGAGAAAGATAGTTTCTAGAGTCGCTTCCTATACACCCAGGGTTACCCGAATTGTGAATTTCCACATTTACTGTTTCCATCCTTTATCATTTTCTTTAAATGTCAGAGAAAGCCATCAAACAGTAATTGTAAAGCAGATTTTGCTTTTTTCCAATAAAAAATGTCTGATTATATGTTTTGCTAAACCCTGATGTTCTTAAAAGAAGGATTTTGTGTGTTTATTTATAAGGTTTGCTGTAAATTATCAGGTACCAAATTGGTTAAGCTATGACTTCCCTCCTGCTGTGAAGGCCAAAGTGAATCGTCTTTGGGGAGGAGAATGGCATGGACAGGCACAAAAATGGTATATGTCATGCATAAATTTTTTTCCCTTTTGAGAATTCCCGACGTTTTGTATAGTTAAGAAAATGTTTTAGTTGAACTGCGCCTAATAAGTTCCACTAATTTTATCTTCCCAAATATATTCTTGTCTTTTCCATTTTCTATCTTGATCCTATCATTTGTCCTGCCTCACTTAAACTTGTAGAGTTTTTACTAAAATTTACTTCATTGTCTTTTGCTCACTCCATTGAAACCGTGATGAGTAGAGGAAATGAGGGTTTGATCTGGATAGCTTAGCTGTTGCTATTAGTTTTGTTTGGTGACCTAAAACTTGAAAAAGACTGCTGAAAATTCAGAATCCTGGGCGATTCATTAATTGGATGCTGATAAATATACATATTGAGTACAAATTATTTGTACTCTCCAAATTATGTTTTGGATGTCTTCTACATCTGCCTTGAATGTCACATATCCCATCGTCTTATGTATCTTAAAAGCTGTAAAGATAGATGAACAACGGGTAACTTTTAGCATGATGAACGATTGGAGCAATTAATGATAGGTTTCTTGTGAGATTGACAAAAGATGAAAGTGAAATCAACCTAGCAAATGGTGAAACAGATCCAGAATTCTCAGAATGGAAATGGGCAACCCCCGAAGAAGTCGTTGAGCAGGTATTCCCTCATTATTCTTGATTTCACATACAAGTTTGCTATAAAAGCTATTCCACACACGTGATGACTTGTCTCAGGCAGTGGACTACAAGCGGCCAACGTACGAGGAAGTTATGAGAACCTTTCGACCTTACTTTGTTGGCGCTGGACAAGCTACAAAATGCTATTCCACAAAATGGTGAATATTATCTGTGTTTGCCATGTGTAATTGCCACTGGACTCTGTAAATGTAAATGACTGAAGTTTGTACTCGTGACTTATAAGTAATGTTCCATATTTTCTTCAGATTCATAGAAAGGAGTGGCAGTGCAAATGGTATCATAAAATTCCTTTAAACCTATTTAACTTAGTGTGTGTTTGACACCCATTCTTTTGAAGAATGAGTTTTTGAATAGTGATTGATGTAAAGAATGTGTGGTTAAAAAGTAAGAAGAATTTTTGGGTTTATGTGTAATATTATTTTATTTGGAGAATGTGTGGTTAGAAATGAGTACTGTAGAAGAATGAGAATGAGATAAAAAATGGGTGTCAAACGGGGGCTTAAGCTACAATAGTATTACAAATATTCCTTGTTCAGTGTCTCGTCTGCTCGAGAGGTTGGACTGGCTGCTCTTCCAATTTGGAGTGTATTCTTTGGGAAGGGCAAAACTGCATGACAAATTTCTTCAAAATGAAGCTTTCAGCTCGATCACTAGTACCAAACCAAAGCAATTTTTGTCGAGTAAAAATTGCTTGCAGTTCAGACTATTTAATGAATTCATGTTTATTTTTGTTACTCACAAAAGTAAACTTGAACTATCTATATGCTCGTTATACATTTTGAGTCGGATTTAATGGACACAGTCTATAATGTAAAATTCTAAATATTTATGCTATCGGGATAAATAATTGAGTAATCACTTATTTTTATGTCTGTTGCTCGTTTTATTTTGCATTCAATCGAATGAGACTTTTCCAAAAGGTTAATTAGCGCACAAAACGTTCCAACCTTCCAATGTTTTCGTGCAAAACGTTACCTTTCGTTTTTTTTTGGCAATTTCACCCTCACTTTCACCTTTCATTGTGAAAAGGTCCGTCCATCCATCCATCGTAAAATACTCCGTTAATTCAACACAAAAATGCAAATTCTTTTTAAAAATAAGAGTAACATTGTCTTAACCCAAATTTCCCCTCCACTTCCATCTCCTCTTACACATGAACAAAGGAGACGTTGATACCTTCAAAATGAACCAATTTTCTTATTCTATTTTTTGGTTGCACAGTGCAATTGCTTATATTTGCTTATTTTTGTTGAGATTTTGTTTGTTAATAACTTAATATCTTTGCTGCACTTCAATATTCTGTTTTGTCTTTTGATGTTTTGTTGTTGAGTCTGGTTGCTGAGATTTTGCTGTGTTTAAATTAGATGTTTAAGGACATTCAATTGTTGGGTATATAAACAATGTTGAAATCTATTTGGCTGTACTTCAACAGCCATTGTAATATGTTTGGCTTAAAAAGGTAGGGACGGTTTGTGCAATTTTTTACAAAGGTAGGGATATTTTACGCAACTTAATTTTAAAAGTATGGATGCTTTTAACAAATTATATTAAAAGGTAGGTTTATTTCACATAAAACATATTAATAGGTATGGATGGTTATCTCTAGTTCAATTTCATGCTAGGAAAGAACATGACCAGTTCATCTTCTCCATTCATATGTGACCACATTCACCATTGAAATCTGATGAGTTATTTACATCATCATATTTGCCATTCTTCTCATTTTAACCCTTATTTACATCCTTTGTGTCTATTAGTTTGCCATTTCCACCTCATTTTTGTAAGAAATGTTATTGTTTACGAGGCCCCACTTAGCCCATTTTTTTTTTTTTTTAAACTTTTATCTTACAACTTTCATTTTGCAACGACTATATTTCTTCTAGTAATGAGAAATAAGGCACCCAAACGCAAGCTTAATACGTACAAAATGGGGATGATCATATCAACCACATATTCAATCTATTCATCTGTCGTTCCAAATTTTATGAGTAATCAAGCATTATAGCAGCTATTGTTCTTCTCAAGGTGAAATACAACGTTCTTTACATTATTTCTTATTTATATAATGAAATAATTTTCATATTACTGTTAGTTTTGAACATTTAAATTTGAAGGCGGGAAGAAGGCCATGGTGGAAAAACTGGGTAAGACTATATTATCCTTGGTTTTTGAAAAAGAAAAATTGCATTTTTTTGTTGAGTTAACGGAACATTTGATGGTGGGTGAATGGAAGGATCTTTTCTGCAATGAAAGATGAGAGTGAGGGAAATTGCCAAAAAATTGAAAGATATGAACGTTTTACCAAAAAAAAAAAAAAAATATTAGAAGGTGGGGACGTTTCGTACTAATTAATCTTTTCAAAAAGTACAAAAAATTCACATTAATTGACTATTTGTTAAATGTGAAGAAGTGTCTCTGTAGCGACCAAGAATTTTAAATTTATATAAAATTATTTTTCTTGAAAAATGTGTCGCTAAATTTTAAACCCTAATGTTAAAATGAAAACGTGTTCGTCTAGTCGTTATAAAACGAATTTAAATTTATTTCAAATCGAATCCATTTCCGAACGTTTTAAACAAATTTAAATCTACTTCAAGTCGAGTCCAACCTTGAATAATTTCTAAATTATCAATTCCTATTTATGTCATTTAAATCCAAATTTTAATCATTTCAAATACAATATTTTTTTATTTAGGGTCCAAGTCTTGATCATTTTAGTCCAAATTCCCTTAAGTCCAATTAGGAAACCCTTACGGCCCAAACCCCTAGCCCACTTCACCTAGAAATTTGTGCCCTAGAAATTCACTATTCTTAAAAACCCCATTTCCCCCTCCTCACAAACCCACATCTCCAAGCATTCCCTTTTTGGTAAGGATCTCATTTCTCCCTCAATTTTGGAGACTAATGTTGATGGTAGAAAATCAATTTCTAGCATCAACACCACCACCACCACCTTCACTGCCTAACACCTCCACCTCACTCTCGAGACCACCCCCCAACCCACCAATACCATCAGTTTCACCACCAAACCAACACCTAGTAGCCTGCACCACCACCACCAACACCTCACCACCTCCAACTCACGAGACCAACCCAACACCACCAAGCTGTAAACTCACACACCACAGCCACTACACCCTAAAACCAAAACTAAGCAAACACACGAGATGAAAACAGCTCCTCACTAGCCTCAATCCCAACTGCAAAATCGATGCAAGCAGTCACACAAACCCAGCCTCAACTCACTGCTTCACCCCAAAATCGACAACCATTTTACCCAAAACACCACCACAAGCACCACCATGGCCACCACAGTCCCAAATCAACACCTCCTCTGCCCTAAACCACCAACTCTCGAGACCCAGTCGAAACCCAGCTGCAAACCCACAACTCCAGCCACCGAATCCAAACTCATACAAACTGCGACCCACATAACTCGAGACAATTGAGGTAGACTCACCACCATTAATTAGTTTAAATTATAATTGCATATTTTATGTGAATTTTCGTGATTTATTGCCTTAATGCATGAGATGAGAAGAGTATCTCTTATGAGATAAGATGAGAATGTTATGCATAACTTATGTGCTTAAATGCATGAGATGAGACTACCCACACCTTATGATTTTAAAGAGCCTACGATTTTCAAGAAAATGAGCCGATGACGATGATGATGATATCACGGTATATTTTGCATAATTATGTGTTCAATTATTCTGTAAATTAATTATCGGTGATAAGTCTACTGAGTATTTCTTCGAAATACTCATCCCGTTATTTTAACAATATTTGCAGATTTCGGAGATGGTCGAGTGTGATGGGCAGTGGTGGTATGAATTAATAGCCGAAGTTATTTACTTTTGAAATTTACGCATTTTGAACATTATTAACGTACTTCGTTATTTTAGTTATTTCAAAAACTTGAGATTTGGATTTTAAAACAATTATCCTAAGTTATTTAAATGAGTTTTGTTGCCGACAAAGTTTACTATTACGAATGTGATGTTTTATTTTAAAAATTAGGTTATTTCCGCGAATTTGATTATTAAAATTAGGGCAAAAGACGATGACATGGCAATTCGGGTTAATGGAACTCGGGGCGTTACAACTTGGTATCAGAGCCAATCTGCGTTTCTGTAGACTGGTAAAATTTTAAAAAAATTCAAATTTACTACACATTATTTTATTAATGAAAGTTGCCACTACCATCATTCGATCCACCGACTCCGAAGGTAAAAGAAGTTTATGAATTTTAACATTATTATATTTCAAATACCTGTTTTAATGATTTATGAGATTTAGATGAAAGAGAAAGAAAATGTATCTGAATTAGAAAGAAAGAAAGAAAAACGAGTTTGAGCATAATTTGAAGAGTTTTTAAATTATTTTCTTTACGTCCTCGTAATTTTAACTAAGAGAGATGAATAAATCCTAATTGGACTTTGCATAATTGATTTAGGACATGGCACCCATTCGTAGAAATGTACCCAGTGATGCAAAACAAGCCATTAGAGATTATGACCGCTTCAGGCATAGACTTGATTGGACAATTACCCAACACGTAGAGCAGCTGAATATCGTACGTGACCGGGCCATACAACATGGCTACGTGACCTGTAATCGCCGGTCGATTCGTCACTTACTCTCGACTTTTCGAAGCGACTATGCGAAAGTAGCTTGTAGCATATACATAGATGCTCTTGTGTCACCTAATGTGGATATGGAGTATGACGCCTTTTGCGTGAGATTCGTAGCATATTGGCCCATGTACTTTGAGCACCGCTTTGGGGTTGCATTTGAAGGGGAGCCAGAACATGAGCCAATGCTCGATGTGGCTCCTACGGTTCAAGAGGTGGCTCCCACCCTATGGCGTAGCACTTGTCCTGCATAGCACTTAGTTCCCGATTTTCGGCTGACAACCGTGCTCTAATACCATTTGTAACGACCCAAGTCCCACTTAACGGGCTGTCCCGGCCGTTAGATCGACGACGTACTGTCCCCACTGTACCAACATGAGTTTTTTCACCATACTTTGTCCTCATTCGAACACTCCCCGAAAAAACTTTTCAGGGGGTCACCCATCATGGAATTGCTCCAAGTCAAGCACGCCTAACTGTGGAGTTTCTAACGATGGACTTCCGGAAAAGAAGATGCACCTTATTGGTATGAGTAGTACTATCAAATCTTTTTAAACTTTCCTGGTCTGGGTATTACAGTCTCTACACTGCATTTGGCAAATAGTGGAGGGAATGTTTATGATATTTTGTGTTAATAGAATGAACGGTAGTGTTACATGTACATCATGACTTATAAATTTATTTACCAACAGATGATGTGGTGAGATTTGATTGGGTCAAAATCTCATTTACTGAAAAAAAAAACATTCTGCATTTCTTTTTTGTAGTTTTGCTACACTTACATATTCGTTGACATTTTGGTTGACATCATGTGACACATGCAACCTGGTCATTGACCAATTTTTTAACATCATGGGATGTTAAAGTAGCTTTATTCTTCTTTTTAACACTTCATCAATCTATAAAAAAAATTATGTAAATGATGATGTACAACCGGTATTTTCCTAAAATGAATTATTAAGGGGGTGTGTGGTAGAGATTAAAATCAGATTAAAATTGAAAATATATCCGTTATTGTTGACTTTTATTAGACGGGTGGGACCCAATAACGGCCATATTTTCAATTTTAATTGGATTTTAAGCCGTACCAAAATAAATTCATTTTTCCAATTTAACGTAATAATCAAAATTTTCAGAAAGTTCTCATAGCAAATCAACAATAGGTTCTTTGTCTTCAAAGGCTTCACATGGGCAACTCTAAGAATTGTCGTTGAAGCTCAAAATCAGACACAATAAATAAGAAATTCTAGTTTTAAAAACTGATTTTAATGTTTAATCAATAATGCTAAGAAATATGCTTTTATTTTGGTGGAGTAATATTTTTTGTTAAATTGAAAAATATATTTCATTATTGTTGTAAATTGTAAGTTAATTAATGAATGACAATTATACCATTACAGTTCTAAAAGCTATTATCATTGTATCTCTACTCATTCCCCATAAATATGGGGCTTTGATTCTCAATAAAACAACACAAGTATATTGATTTATTTAGTTTTCTCTCTTTTTCTCTTTGGTCTATAACACGTTATCATCACGATAACATAATTTTTTTAGTAATTCAAGTTTAGTATTCTCTAGGAAGAAAAAAAAAAAAAAAAAGAGGGCAACATCATTTGTTTCAAAAGAAATTTCAACAAGTATATTGATTTCTCTAGTTTTCTCTCTTTTTCTCTTTGGTCTATAACACGTTATCATCACGATAACATAATTTTTTTAGTAATTCATGTTTAGTATTCTCTAGGAAGAAAAAAAAAAGAGGGCGACATCATTTGTTTCAAAAGAAATTTCAATTTATCTTCGAATCACACATAAATCCATGGAAGGTAATATCAAAATTAATTTTGTTGACATGCGATTCTGCGAATCAGTAGCTGCTAATCTATAGCCGCTAATCTGTTAATCGATGGAAGGTACTACGAGAATCAATATTTTGGTGGATATATAATCTATAGTCGCCAATGAGAATGATTATTAATGATTACTTTCATTCCACGTGAATGATTTTTTCTTTTAATTCTTGGATAATGATTACTAATGCATGTGTTTTACATGTCTGCATGAAAGAGTTAAAAAGATTTTCATGGTGTCCTAAATAATGACGTGCATCTTTGAATATAAATAATGGTGTGCTATGTGCATCTATACATTTATTATATGACTAATTTTTATTTTTATTTTTTTATTTTTTTATTTTTGTGTGTCCATTATACGAATTCATTAGCCAACATATGTGTGTGTGTGTATTTCCTTATTTATCGTTCGATTAATTATCACGTTTCCATTATAAGATATTGTTGCTTATGAAGAAATACAAGCTTGCAAATATTAATATTCTGCTATAAAACAAACTTCCAAAGAGTTAATGTTTTTAAATTATAATTTGTTGGGGCTCTTGAAGTAGCACAATATTGTTAATATTTAAAAGAATATTAATTGCTCAAGAGGAGCATAATATTAAAGTTTTAATATTCTAGAAGAATATTAATCGATTTTTGGGTAAGATCACGAATTAAATTACTCTATTTGTTTACTTGTCTATTCTTCTACATTCATATTTATATATTGATGCTCTAGTTAGATTTCACTTGCTCTCGAAGAGCATAATTAAATAAAATCTAACATATATTATGATTTTACTTCTGAATAGTAAAATCTTATACAATAAATTATTTCAAATAATAATATGTTATTGTTCTTGAAGAGAATGGCACAACGATTCCAATATTTCAGAAGAATAATGATATATTATTCTTGAAGAAATAATAGTAAAATACAACGTGCTCTTGATGTAACATATGCTTTAAAGAATATATCATTTTGAATTCATATTTATCCCTAAAGGAAAATATATAACTTATATTATATTGTCATTGATTAGTTTGTATACTTGATTGATTGTTATAAGATTATATAATGTTTAATCATTATAATATGGTGTGCATGATAACCAATTTTTTTTACCCCTGAAGCTTTGAAAAATCTTTCACGTACTTTTTCTACTATGTTTGACTTATATATATTCTTTCCTTTTACTAGGCTTTATATATATATGATAACACTATGTTTACAAAAATGTGTAAAACTAATGCAACCTAATAAGTACATACAATACAAATACATAAAGCATAATAAATAAAAAGGGTAAGAAATTGAGACGTCTCCCAATAAATGCTTAATTTAAAGTCTTTAGCTAGACTTTGTGGATGAGTTAATCATGGTGGTTCAAAGTGGACTTCACGGGCAAAGTTTTGATCATAATGTTCAGGATTGCCAACCTTTTGAACCTCTATTGCTCATCATCCACCCTCAATGTTAGTTTGCCTGCTTCAAAGTCCATGATAGCCTGACTTGTTGATAGAAAAGATCGACCTAAGATTAGTTGTGATGCATTCTATGGTTCTTCTGTGTCTAAGACAACGAAGTCTATTGGAAATATGAACTTGCCCACTTTAATGAGCACGTTCTCAACCACTCCTAGAGGGTATTTGATTGATCTATCCGACATTTGAAGGGAAATAGTTGTGTCATTTAGCTCTTTCAAACCTAAATTTCTGTAAATAGAAAAATGTATTAAATTTATACTTGCTCTAGGATCACATAAAGAACTAAAAGTAGAATAATTTCCTGTTGAGCAAGATATTTTGAGACTACTTGGATCTTTTAGTTTATGAGGTAATTTATTTTGGAGATGGCACTACACTCCTTATTAAGCTTGATGGTCTCAAATTCAATGAGCTTTCTCTACTTTTCCAAGATCTCTTTTAAATTTTTTGCATAGCTCGATGATATAACTTCAAGTAACGTGATGTTGACATGAAACTTTGTGAATATGTCCATGAACTTTGTGAAAATTGTTTTTCGAGTTTCTTAGTGTGCAATCTTTGAGGAAAGGGGACAAACGGTAAATCTATTTCGATAGGAACAACTGACTTAACTCGTGGACTATCTGAATTTTGATCTAAAATTATTTTTGTTAAACTTTTAGACCGATCTACGTACTCCTTATCTGTAGAAGGTGCATTTTCATTCACTACGACATGTTTCTTAGTTGCGATTTTTGGAAATTGAACTCCATTGCAAGTAGTAATTACCTTAATTTGTTTGTTCTCCACAACACTCACTACCATTTCCTGCTATTTTGGATTTGTCTAAGTATCATTTGACAGAGTTCTAGGCTATCTTTTTGAAAGTTCCTTAATTTGTCCCATCTGATTTTTCAAATTTTGTATAGAAATCCCTTGAGTTTGAAATTTTTTCTCGGATTGTTGCATGAATATGGTTGATGCTTCAGCTTTTTTTACTCAACGCTTCAGTTGATGACTTGCCAGTTTACTCAATGTTTTTTCCCATAAATGTTTATTTTCAGGCTGTTAAAAATTTGATGGTATATTCTAATATGGTGCACCTTGAGAAGATTGATCATTGCTCCAAGAGAAGTTCGGGTAATTTTCTCCAACCCAGATTGTATTTGTTGGATTGTAGATTATTCTATTGCCTCTGGTAATTCTGTATGTAATTTACCTCTTCAACTGATTTAACAAATGGACTTCCCACGTTACAATCCACACTTTCATGATTTCCGCCTCTATGGTTACATCTCGACCTAGCTGCTTGAATTGCATTCATTGTTTGATTGGTTGCCCAATTATCTACCTTTTTAGTTAGTGTTACTAGCTGTGTTGAAATAGTTATCAATGTGTCCACCTTGTGCATCCCTCCAGCGAGTTTTCTACCTAATCTTTCAGTCAACCATAATGCACTAGTGTATGCCAAATCCTCTATTATCTGATAAACTCGATCTATAGTCCTTTTTGTAATTGACCAATCACAGATAAAGTCAACGTTAGCCCTGTTTGTCGGATTTAACCCAATGAAGAAATATTGAACTTGGAGCCATTTTCGTGAACTTGGAGCCATGTTGTGGACATTGACGGAACAGACCCTCGTGTCTTTCCCATGCTTGGTAATATCACCCCGAATCAATATGTGAAAAGGTAGTGATCTAATCTCTCAACCTGTCAATCTTTTTTGGTGAGAAATATTTATTTAAGAACTTCTGACTTAAAACTATTCCATAGTGATGCTGTGATATAGGAATGTGTCCAATCATTCCTTAGCTGAATCTCTCAATGTGTAAGGAAAGAGCGTTAGTGGAATTACACGAATGAAAACCCATGAATATTCAATATCAATTGTTGTACAAAAACCTTGATATATGAGCATTTGGGTTGTCTGTTGGTCTTCTAAAGAACTGCAATGGATTCTAGAACATATTTATTACGTCTATCCTCAAGTGAAAATCAGCTTGCCCAAATGCTGACCCTGTTATTCTCATCACCTGTGGCTACAATCGGATGTGCTACATTTACATTCAACTCAACAACCACTTGATTTTGTATATTTCTGCTATTGATTCGGCTTGTTGTTTTTGGTGTGCTTCTATATGTTCTTTTTTTCTTGACCTGAATGTCCGTTCAATTTCTAGATCAAATTAAACAAGATCATTGCACCTCGAAGTTTGTAGGCAATGTCCTAAAAATAAGAAGATAAAGCACTCTAATATTTTTTCTAGTATGAAATTAAATTATTAAATTAATAAAAATTCAGATTAAAACTAAAATAAATTAAAACTAACTAAATAATGTAGTCACCGCTAACGTCGCTAAAAACATGGTCATTTGATTTTTTTTTTCAAGTGTACGGCATCGTGAGCAAGTAATAAAGTGAAATGTAAAGTATCATTCCCACGATGACTATGTACTTAATCTAATATCAATTAATTCCAACCTTAATCTAATAGCCAAGTGTATTTGAAAATTTTATACTAATTAATCTAATTAAACAACATATTCTAATGAGAGAATTATGAGCTTTTGTAAATTTATATAAGATTATTACTAGGACCTCGAATCCCCTTATTAACCCATTTAATGCAATTTAATAGCATGACAATATGTCCATATTTTTGTTGATCAATGTTCATAACTTAATTAAAAGAACCGTTTGATATCAATTAAATCTATCTTCTCATGTGACCCTCCTATATCTTTATGAAGATGCGAGCATGAAAGCATGCATTTAAAATGTTAGAATATCTATAGAAATCATGCAATGGAAAGCAATATATCTCTATTTCCTATCGGACTTTCAATGATTGTTATAAAGTGCATTCTATCCTATTGTTTCTCCCGAAATCAATAAAATTCACGATTAATCCAATTAGTGATCAAGAAATTGAAAAGTCATTAAATCTTATAACAATAATCCAAGAATAAATACATATTGAGCGTCAAATTATCGAATTTATATTAAAACATCATAATATGGGCTCATCAATATCTTAATAATTAAAAACCTAGCCTAGTATTACAAAATCATAATCAATCATAATTAGTTGGAAGAACATAACCCGAATTTTAAATTGGTGAAAAAGAAGAGGATGGATCTTGAAAATTTTGAATCTCTTCAATAGTTTCTTGATAAATTTCCAATATATCTTCTTGTCGTTTGCCAAAAAATCAAGGTTGAATCTTCAAGAAATCTTAAAATTGCCTTTAATTTTCTCACAAGATCAAGGAATTTGCCTCTCTTTAATTGTTTGCCCACATTATGTATTTATAGGAATGAAATTATGTAAAAGATTGTGCAAAAAAGTTGTTTCCGTGCAGAAATTTCAGAAGAAAAAGGAAACAAGCTGCATTTGTAAGGTTTGGCTTGGTCACTCAGGCAAGCACCCATGCATATTTTTCAGCCACCATTTTTTATTTTTCAAACTAGATGATTACCCGACTTTATAACTAGGCAGTTGCTAGGCATATTTTTCAAACTCTATGTTTTGGTCTCTGAATTCGATTCTTGATTCTTTTAAGTCATTTCCTCTTGTAATTTTGGTCCTTTAACTTCTAATTTCACTAAATTGAACATGCAACATCTTCAATATTCATTTTATGGTCCGAATAAACTATTGGAATGTTTCAATTTAGTCCCCATACTTTAGATTTCACTCATTTTCACCAATTTTCGCTTCTTTCTTTCAATTCCTCTTCCATTAATCAAGTTTCACCAAATAAAAAATGATATACAATGAATTAGGCCATGTTAATCAAAAGAACTTCAAAATATTCATATTTAAAGGCCTAACTAAGTGTATAAAATACACTTATTAGCCATCAAATAGCCAAGAAGTTTCTCTATGGATGATAGCAATGGAAGAAAAAACTGGAGCTCTTCATAAAAATAAGATATGGGATCTTGTTCCACTACCACAAGGCAAGAAGGCCATAGAAAAAAATGTCTATAAGATTAAACAAAATGGTAATGATCAAGTGAAGTGGTATCGTGTAAGATTTGTGGTGAAGGGACACACTCAAAAATTAGGTATTGACTTTAATGAAATATTTTTTTTCTGTAAATGTGTGCTACATTCAAATTGAACTAGAGTAGTTTGATGTGGAAGCTACATGTTTCATGGGTTAACTTGAATAAGATATTTATATGCTCCAACCAAAAGATTTGGAAGAAAAAGGAAAATAGATATTGGTTTGCAGATTTAACAAATCTTTATACGTCTTAAACATACATTGAGATTTTGGTATAAGAGATTTGTTTCCTTCATCATGAGCCTTGGATACAACAGACATAGTTCATATCTTTGTGATTACTACAAAAGATTCAGTGATAGTGATTTCATTATTCTACTGTTTTATGTTCACAAAATATTGGTAGCAGCACCAACAAATATCGTATTAAAGATTCTAAAGTACAGTTGGTAGAGAGTTTGAAATAAAGACTTGGGACTAGCAAAGATGATTTTAGGGATGAAAATTTACTAAGATAGAAATAATAGGGAGACTTGGCTTTCTAAGAAGAATTATTTGAAAAAAAATCTTGTGGAACTTCAATATGCAAAGCTATAAGTCAATTTCTACATTTCTTCCTATTAATTTTAAATTATTCTAAAGTATGAGTCCTAGAAATGAAGCAAAGAGGATGTAAATGTCTCGAGTATCGTACACATCAACAATAGGTAGCTTAATGTTCACTATGATTTGTACAAAGCTAGACGTTGCACAAGAAGTGGGAATGATTAGTCGATACATGGTAAATCCTAGTAAAGAGCATTGGAATACTATAATAGGATCTTGAGATATGTCAAGGGTACCTCAAATGTTGTATCATGTTATAAAAGATCAGACTTTATTGTTAGAGGTTATGTTGATTCAGAATATGCATGTGATCTTGACAAATATATATATACTTTTCTTGGGGCAGCTGTAAGCAATTTCTAGTCACATAGCTTCATAATAATTTTGTAAAGCTTCAGCATAATTTCCTTTGGATTTCAAAACTGTAATCTATAGTGGCTACTTGTACAATGGGGGCAGAACATCTACAACTAGACAAGCTAATAAAGAGGCAATCTGGTTCAAAATATTAATGGAAGAGCTCAAACACAAAAAAGAAGAAGATTGCTCTATTTTATGATAGTCAGAGTGCTTTACACTTAGCAAAGAATTCAACATTTCACTCGAAGACAAAACATATTTAAATTCAGTATCACTTTGTACGTGAGAATGTAGAAGAAGGATGTATAGATATACATGAAAATATTTGCTCGAGACAACGTAGTAGATATGTTTAAAAAGCCAATCAACAATAACAAGTATGAAGGCCTAAGAATGACTAACCAAGAGGGGGACGAATTCGTTGTTTAAAACTTTTTTTTCGTAAAATTAATATAAATACAAGCAAGTATAGACCAAATAGATAAATTCAAAAAGAAAATGCAATAAGTAATTTCTAATGCATGCCAAATATCAAAAGTGAAATAATATGTACTAATACGATTAAATTCATTTCTATCTAAAACACAATAAAATATATTTTTGGCTATAGCATTTAAATATAATTTTTGTTTATCTACTTCATTATATTCCTCTATAAGTGTAGAAATAATTTGATCCAATTTACCAACCTCTTTAATAACTTTTTTAGGTACATAGGAACCAAATTCAGTAACTTCCCAAATATTATAACCTATTGATTGAACAAATATCGTCATTCTAGCATTCCAATAGTTATAATGAGTACCATCAAAGAAAGGAGAATGATTTGTAGAATGCCCCTCAAGATTTGGAAAAATATGGTTAGCCATTGCTCAAGATTGTAAAATCTTAATTTCAAAATGAACACCTTACTCTGATACCAATTGATAGCCCAAGAATAACTAACTAAGAGGGAGGTGGGAGGTGAATTAGTTTTTAAAACTTTTTTGAAGAATTAATATAAATTCAAGCAAGTAAAGACTAAATAGATTAATTCAAATAATAAGCACAAATGTAAAAGCGATAAGTAAAATGGAGAGATGATGTAAACGATATAAGTGTGGAAGCTCGATCCAAAGAAATTATTGACGTCCTCCGTTATCAAGCTCTCCGACATGAGCAATACATTTTCACTATATTGATTGACTTATGGTGAAATCCAACTCTTTACAATACTTCCGTGACTTACAAATAAGGAGCACATATTCTTATACAATATTGAATTACACGACCCACTATTGAGCTTTCATGGGATCTCAATATGACCCACACATTGAGCTTTATGGGATCTCAATATGACCCACACTTTATCAAAGTGATTTTACAATGTAATTAATCTCTTGATAAATAATACAAACAAATTAAGTACTAATAGAGGCTAACCCTTCAATGAATAGTAATAAATGATAGCTCAAATGTTAAATGAAAAATTTTGATGAATATGATAATAAAAAATTATATTCAATCAATCAAAGTGTTTCAATAAGAAGATGAAGATGAAATAAATGCAATGTAGGTTCAAAAATCTTCTCAAGATATATATATATATCTCTTTTAATGAATAATTGTAATAAATTAAGTACTAAAAGATAGATGAGAAACTTTGATAAATATGATGACTTTAAAAGTTTAATTCAATCAATCAAAGTTTTCAATAAGAGGAAGTGGAAAAGTAAATGCAAGGTAAGTGCAAAAATATTTTTCTCTTTTAAGATTTATATAAATTATTTAAGCACAAAGACAAATGAAAAACTTTGATGAGAGAAATAATTCAAGAAATTTGATTCAACAATATTTTTGTTATGAAGAAATAAATGAAATGAATGTAAAAATGTAAGTTGAAAGAAGATTTTTCACAAATATATTTCACAAGAAAACCGTCTTCTAGTTTAATGAATGCAAAGTGAAGTGATATTTATAGTAGTCAAAACGTCCAAAATTGTGACCAACCGGACGTCCGCCACTGAATCGGACGACTAAACTAGCCGTTTTGTGTCAGAAATCAGAACGGTTAAAAAATGACCTTTGGTGAACCGGATATCCTCATGGTCAACTAAATGTCCGTTTACTTTGACTTTTTTTGGGAAAAAATTTAGGATTTTGAAAAACATTTTCTCTTTATATTTCATGGTAAGTAACATTGTAAAAATTTTAATATCAAATTGAAACACTTCATTTTTTGAAAAGCAAATTTTTATGCAACTATTTGTATGAAATAATTTTTTAGTGCATAAAACGAGTTTTAAACTTTTATCATTCATTGCTAAATATCGAATATTAGTACCTTTATATTTGAACTAAGAAATCTAGTTTCTGATCTTATTTCGAAATTTGCCTCTTAAACATTTTGTCTTGATCTTTCTTTGATGTCGTCTCTTATGCTTTTGATATTGCTTTTTCTCGATATTTTTCTTTTAAGCTCTCATCTCGAATGCTTAACTTCTACTTTGATTTTCATTTCGAGTCCAATTTACAATGTGTTGATTTTGTCAATACTTGATTGATTTTAACATTGAAATATCATAACTCAAAATCAATTGTTGGAAGCAATATTAATCTTTTTTGTTATGATCAAAACATTAAAGATGAAATCAACCATAGACCAACACTTTTGACATCCATTTGATAAAGAGTAAATCCTTTATAACAAACAAATACAAGAAGTATGCGAATGGATTCTAATCTAGCAATCGGTTCAAAGGTTTTCTCAAAATCAATACCTTTTTCTCGATTGTGACATTAGGCCACTAATCAAGTCTTATTATGTACAATAATCTGATTTTCGTCTCTTTTATTTTTAAAAACCCATTTTGTACCGTTGACGGTTTGATTATTTTGTCTAGCGATTAAATTCCAAACATAATTTCATTCAAACTGGTTTAGTTCTTCTTGCAAGGCTAGAATCCAAAACTCATGAAACTCGGCCTCCTTGAAATTTTTTAGTTCAATTTGTGAGATGAAAGTACAACTATTTAGGTGATTCCTAGTAGATGCGCTAGTTGTTATATCTTTGGATGGATCACCAATGATAGGTTTTTTTTTGGGTGAGAGGGAACAAACCTCCATTCTTTTGGTAGAGTGGGGTCATTTGACACTTTGGTAGGTTCTTCATCACTTGGTTGAACGTTGACTTCTTCCTTGTGCTCTTCTTTTGGACCATCCTTGCCTCGGTCTTGAATGTTCATTTGTTCAAAAGGAGTCTCCAATCCTACATCATTAGCAATACATTTTTCACGATCAAAAGGATTAGAAAGTAACATGCATAGATTCTTCAATAACTAGAGTTCTTTTGTCAAAGACTCTATAAGTTTTGTTAGTTGATGAGTAACTTAGAAAGATGCCAATATCGGATTTTGAATCAAAATTTTTCAAATTTTCTTTTGTGTTTAAAATAAAGCATTTACAGCCAAAAACTCTAAAATAAGTGAGAATTGGAATCCTACTTTTCCAAGCTCATATGGGATTTTAGTTTTCTTTTGACGGCTCCGGCCCAAAAATATTTTGGCATTCTATTTTCATTTAGCATGGTCCTAGCCATTTCTTACAATGTACGATTCTTCCTCTATACTACACTATTTTATTGAAGAGTTCTAAGAGCCGAGAAGTTATGTTCATATCTATTTTCATTGCAAAATTTTTCAAGAGCAATATTATCAAATTCTATACCATGATCACTTCTAATAGTTGTAATAGAGTATCCATTTTCATTTTGAACATTTTTGTAAAAATGTTTGAAAGCATTAAGGGCTTCATCTTTGAGATTTAGGAAAATAACCCTAGTGAATTTAGAGAAGTCATCGACAATGACGGATGCATAATGTTTTCCACCCCTAGAAGGTCCAAAAAGATCTATGTGGAGTAGTTGAAGTGGTTTTGTGGTCGAAGAATATAGTTTAGGTTTAAAGGAGCTTTGTACTTGTTTACCAAATTGACAAGCATCACAAATTTCATCTTTATCAAACTTTAAATTTGGTAAACATGTGACAAAATAATTTTTGAAAGAAGATCCATGTTAACATGGCCTAATCTCCTATGCCATAACCAAGCATCCTCATTTAAACTTGATAAACATTTTTTTTATCATTTTCAAATTCAATATTTATAATATACAAATCTTTGTTGTGTTTCCCTATAAATATTACCTCTTTTGATGTAGCAACTTTAATAAGGAATTTAGAAGAATTGAATTAAAAATGATAGCCTTTACGCATAATTGACTAATGCTATGCAAATTATGTTTGAGATTATCTACCACCAAGTTTTCAATAGAAGGAGAAGAATGATTACCAATGTTTCTGATTCCAATAATTTTCCCTTTTGAATTATCTTTGAATGTGACATGACCTCCATCATGTACTTTGAAATTTGATAGCAATGTTCTATCCCCAATCATGTGTTTTGAACATCCGCTATCCAAGAACTATTTGCTCTTCATCTTCTTTGGTTCCTACAAAAATAATTTAATTTTTGTTCTTTGGTACCCTTACAATTTTTGTTGTATTTTTTTGTGTTTCTACCGCATCTTCCTAACAATGACTTATTTTTGTTCTCTTAATGTGGTCTAGTGTCTTATTGGTTAATTGGACTTTACTATTTAACTCATGCAAGTGCAGTAAGGATCTTTTCTCGAGCTCTCATGTATGCAAATGGCTAAATCACTTGGAATTCTGAGTTATAGAATGCCCAACAAAAATTCAAGAAAATCTAAATCTCACAAGAATGGTACATTACTTAGCTCTGGTTCGGAAAAGCATTTTTCTCATGTTTTAAGCTCGTCAAACTTCATTTTAAATAACACTTCTTATTGAAATCACCTTTTTTATTCACCTTTTAGCCCCAAATTTCATGTGATCCACAAACTAGTAACCTCAAAAGCTTTGTCAAGGCTTTACCTTTAGAAGCTCTAGTTTATGGGATTAGTGGGTGATAGTAATACCCCGAACTTCACGTTACACCTTTGGCCAATATGATTCATGCATGCTATTTATAATGTCATTTTCATCAATTTTCTTAATTGCTTTATCTTAAAATGATGCATTTGATTATTGAGGTTTTAAGACCTTGGTATGGTATTAGCCATTTACTCCTCGACCTAGGTGGTGAATTTTACGTTGAACTATGGTAGAGAAAAAATATTAATTTGGGTGTTGGAGATTGACTTGCCAAGAAATGAGAATATTGAAAAGACCGAAATTAGTATAGACAAAGTTACAAGTTCTCCATTTGATTGATCAAGGTAACCTTAAACCCAGATAGATGATTGACACATTTGGGACGTGAGGCATGAAGTAACATGATAACCGAAAAATGCAAGTTTGACTCTAACAATACCTAGAGGGGGGTGAATAAGTATTAAATGTGGAATTACAAAAAAACACGAATTAAACAGCAACAAGTTACTTTTAATTCTTATCTAGATGATTAATCAAGCATGTCAAATTATCCTATGTTGAATTACCGCAGTTTGCATATAATAAACAATGAATAATAAAGCAGTAAAGAACGTAAAAAATTTTCAGGAAGAAACCCAATTGGGAAAAACTCCGGACACTTTGTCAGTTAATCCACTATAAACGATTTTGTACTTACAATCTACCAGACTAGATGACGACAAACTATCTGACCTCCTAACTGTAATTCTGACAGCTCTCTTGAATTATGTGCTCCCCTGCACCAGTTTCAGCTGTAATAACCAACGCTCTCCTGGAATTCATCTATCCTGCAGCTGCCCCTAACTTGGTAGAATCGCATATCTCCTATGGATCACAAAAAATAACTTGTTCTTCACAAACTGGAACTCCAGTCGCCTTCCTTGATCTTCAACACCTCTGATAGATATGTAGGAAGTTTGGTTTTTGGTATTTGGATATTGAAACTGATGTTTTTCTGACTACCAAGAACGAATCATAAAGAAATATGAAGGTTGAAAGTTTCAAGGATGAAAGAAAATTGATAGCACAATATTTGCTTATTGATCAATCTTAGAATTTTCGTTCTGTAGTTTTAGGATATTTATTGATAGGGTAGAAAACAAATGGACCGAGAAAAAGCCTTTAAAACACAAAATAAAATATTCCCGTATAAAGATGTCGCTTGAGCGAAGGTCCACCGACAGTCGAGCGACATGGTGTCGCTCGAGCGAATGAGGGGCGACGGTCTAGTGACGATGTTTTTGCTTTTGTAGCTCGAGCTAGCCCTTGTCGACAGTCCAGTGAAAATTCGCGTCGTTTTCTTTTTTGTTCCAAACTCGAAACCCTAGACCTGATAACCAACTTTTAAGCAATTTGCACATTACTCTTTGAACTATCACACTCTATCAATTTAAGTCCTTTTGTTCACAAAATTGGCCAATTACAAAATCAATTAAAACCTAACAAACTCACCATTTGGCATTCTGTGACAAAACACTAATCTATGTCAAGGCAGTAATAAAGTAAACATTACAAACTCAAAACAATGACACAACCTAAACAACAAACTGTCTGGAACGAACTTTGTAGTACCCGTTTCCTGAAATAGACAACTTAAATACCATTGTAAAATGTGTGAAAAACAGGATCAAAGATAATTACAGTTCAAACAGTTCAGTTGTAAGTGTCAATTAAACAATCGTAAGCAATTGTAACTCATATAACATATTTTTCAGTTTTAAATCACAAGCTAAACTAAGACACAATATCAATGCAACCCAACATACCAAAACGAAACATTGACACTATAAAAACATCAAAAACTTAATTTAATGAAACTGAACTCAATTAAATATGCATGTGCTCCCCCTTAGTACAAACTCTCAATGTGTTCAAATAGTAGGTAAATGTATCTATGTCTCACGCCAACGACCCCTCAAGACATAAGACATAAGTGAAAAAGTCAATGCAATGTATATCAAGTCAAATGTCAAAATGTATCTATGTCTCACTTCAACGACCCCTCAAGATATAAATTGCAAATCATAAAATGTAATTCAATTAAAAAAAATGATATCATATCAATTGTAAATTTAGTCAAACTTAAAGCTAAAAAATATTATATATCGCACAATGACAAGTACATCCAGATTTGACAAAAATACATCATGTAAGCACGTAAATCTAGATTTAAAAAAAATGTACATCTCTACTCCCCTCAACTATACAGACTGCCATCAATAATCACACTTTCCATTTTTGTCACAAAATGACAAGGGAGCAACCTATAAGCTAAACAACACCGACAACATCATCGAAGTCCGTCCTCTCCTCGAAAGCATCGTCCCAATGGCGATGAATCCATCGTAAACCACGCTGAATGTAGCCAATAGCACCCCGCAGTGTAGTAAACTCGGTGGTGTGGAGGTCAACGGTGGCACGAAGCTCTGTAAGCTCAACCATTATCTGAGCATGCTGCTCGATGATCATGGTCATCTGTCCTAAAAGAGCCTGATTATGCCCAAAGAATAATGCGGTAGTTGTAGTACAACTTTGAGATGTCGTATCCACAGGGAGATGGAAAAATATTTAAACGATAAAAAAAGTGATGAATTGTTCTCTTAAATGTGTAGTAAGATTCAATGTTGAAAGGTGAAACTAAAATCAATAATTTGAAACAGTGAAGCGTCGGAATTCCCTCAGTTGGATCGGATCATTCACATCAATTATTCAGTTTTATAACTCAATTAAAGGCTTTCATCCCGACACTCTAATCGAAAGATATATCGTGAAAATCAATTTAATTTACAAATGTAATACTAGAATCTAAACTTATGACCTATTCACTCAATTTTTATTGAAACAAGATCAAAGATCAACCATATACATCAAGTATATGACAGTAATTAATCCGCCAATAAAGTGAAATTGAGATTAAAATTCAACAACTAGTTCAATCTAACAATAGAAGAAGCATGACTGGATCTATGAAGGATTTAATAATTGCTAAATCAATCTCAATAGTAAATAATTGAAATTAAAACTCAACAAATAGTTTGATTGGACAATGGAAAAAACATGATTGAATCCATGAAAAATCTTGTAAATGTTAAATTGAATTCAATGTAAATTCAAGAGAATGAAAATCTAAATTATAGCATTGTTTGACAATAAAAAGATCAAAATAAATGAATAAATAACATGAAATCACCAATTCCAACCGAGTTCCTTCGTAGCTTCATCAAGATCTTTAGTTCCTTATGTGTTTCTTGAGCAAAAACTAGAGTAAAATCATATATAGAGGCGTTCTGGGTTCTATTTAGGGTTGAAAAGTCGTGCAAGATATGTTACCAAAGGAGTTTGAGTCCAGAAGGAAACTTGAAATTTCGTTATGGAAATGACCCATGCGGCCGCAAAGGATAAAGAATTGCTACCCTTGAATTCTCGGTAGATGACCATGCAGCCGCATAGTTATAATGTTTATCCGCCGAACAACTTTCAGTATTTTGGTTGTTTCTTTCTCTCTCGATGTTCGATTAAGGTGATTTAAGATGAGTTGAAAAGCTAAT
The DNA here is from genome assembly GCA_019097785.1 of Fraxinus excelsior. NCBI lineage: Eukaryota > Viridiplantae > Streptophyta > Magnoliopsida > Lamiales > Oleaceae > Fraxinus > Fraxinus excelsior. The sequence continues at coordinate 21,257,082 of CM032629.1, read as the reverse complement.
TCAAAGGGCTACAACGTTACTTCAGATGTCAACCTCCAATTCGATCATTTGTTATGTCAAAAACTGGTCTAAATATGAAGCTAAAAACTAGTGCAAAACTTTTCAGCTTGAAAGTTGATATGAGATAATGTCTTGGCTATATTTTACCCATAGTCTATTTCTTCATCTAATTGACCTCTAACACTCTCAAATCTTCATCAGAAGGTTGGAAACAAGTTTATAGCATTTGCACTTTAGTCCCTGAACTTTCACTTTCCTCCATTTTGGTCCTCTTTCCCTTGTTTCTCCTTATTTTCATCATATTCGTCCATTCGCAACCTAAACCAAAATATAAGTGTACTTAGAACATATAGGTGCTAATAAATCATGAAAACACAATTATTAGTGGATGAAAAACGTCATAATTGCACTATTATTAGAGCTACAAAAGGATCAACGGGGACAAAGAGAATATCAGCAGGTGGAGGAACCAACTCAGAAGTAGGTGGAGGAGTAGGCACCGACCCAGAAGTAGAGGGAATATTGGTAGACTCAGGAGTAGTAGCAAAAGATGGAAAATTGGAGGGGTCAACGGATATCAGGTCATCAATAGGATCGGTCGGCACAGTAGAAACAACCTGAGGCTGTGCGGGCCCTGAAGTGGGAACATGAGATCTCCTCTGGGCGATAGTGGTATGGCCAATCGGCCGAGATACCCGCCGTGGAACCCCACCGAGAAAACTAGCTCCTAGGGTAGTGACTAACCTATAAATGAGACAAGCGTAAGGTAGCCCAACCCGAGTCTTTGTGGTCTGAAAGGCATACAAAATTTGTTGACAAACAAACGATGGGAGATCAATGGAATCACTGTGCAGCAGTGCGTAAAGAAAATGAGTAGTCTCTATAGGTAAGGAAAAGGTATGAGAGACCAGCCACAAATTAGTGCACACAATGCGCAGCAAAATCTATCGGTCAATGGGTAACAATCACTGTACATTGTACCTGGACCATCCTCTACCGATGTGTTTAGCACCATGGATCGGACCAAATTGTCTGATGGAAGTGAATCAGGAGTAAGATAGGGAAAGAGCGGGAGAACGACTCGTAGAATATGAATAAGACTCAAAATGACATCTGGAGTGATCTTAACTACCCGACCCCTAAGAAAAACCCTAAATGATGTACCATTAACATCATGGATGTTAGCGTAGAACTCATGTTCTAATAAGGCTGGAAGAGGTGTCAAATCAATAAAAAGTGGTTCCCAGCCCCGGGAAGAGAAAACAACAACGAGGTCAGGAGACAAGTTAGACATGATGACCTCGCGCTCAAAAAGTACGAGGCACTAGGAGAACTGTGACCCAAAAACATCTTGAGCCACAGCAAAACTGAACCTAAATTGACTAAAAGCAGTCAAAGGACCATGAGTAGGAGTAGTACGTGCTCTTGGGCGGCATATGAAAGAATTAAATTACAAACATCAATAAAACCTCGACATAGGACAAATGAAACCATGAAATGCATGGCATGCATGTATGCACGCAAATTGAGGCAAGGAAAAGACATGCAACGTGTCCTAACGTGAGTGCATGACGACATTGATGCCTAGACGTAGGTGACATGAAACGTGCCATGGTGTCTAGACATAGGGACGTGGTGTCATGACGTAGTGACGTGAAGCCATGACATGGTGACGTAATGTCACCACCCGATGCCTATTCAACCATACCCAAACCAAGAACACAAACCAACAAAATGCACACTTCAACACAACCTCATGTCATTCCAACAGTCGAAACCAACATCAAATACAAAGAACCAACGTTCAAACCTTGAAAAAATTCAGTCCAAAAACACCTAAACCAACTCCACTTTACCCAAAATCACATACCAAGCAATCTAATCCACTAGTCATAACTAAAGTCATTGAAATGAGTAATGAGAATGAAACCATCCACAAGAAACCACTAAAATCTCCCCAAACATGGCCAAGAACTCAATTTGTGGATCAAACTTGGTCAAAATAATGATGACAAGCATGGTGAATGATTAAAATATGTAATGCAACATCTACCACCCCAGAATTAATGGTCAATGCGTGAAAAATCCAAAATAATTGCAAAAATGAAGAAAAAACAAGGTTTTCAAATTTATCTTTTGAAACTTGATGGTTCGATGAAATGAATGCACAATGTAGTTGACTAGGTGAGGTTGATTAGGTGAGATAATGTTGAGTGGGGAAGTGAAATTTTGAAAGGGTGTGAAGAGAAATGGAGAGTGTGAAAAAAATGGGTGAAAAATGCGTGAAAAACCCTTAAACCCACAAACTTATGCTCTATCGCTCGAGCGAGCCCCGAGCGATAAGCGAACGAAGCTGTTTCCATTGCTGTCACTCGAGCATGTTCCAGTGATAAGCTGGCGACAGGGCAATTGACAGAAATAGTACCAAAAATTCAAAAATTAAGAAAAATAGCATTTTTTTCAATAATATGCAAAGTAAGCAAATTAAGCACTTGAACTTCGATGATTAAAATTAAGCATGCAATCACAAGTCGAGTATTATCAAAAAGACTTTCCCACATATGCAGTTATGTTCAAGATGGAGTAAGATGTATAAATGACTCGTGTGTAATGTGCCACTATTTTCTTGTGAAAACGATTCTAAACCTTAAATTTGTGAGAAATGACATGCAAACATTACTGTTAAATAAGTATTATCCCTACTGATGAAAATCAAATCCAAATAAATTTTAGGACCTAAAAATGAGCTCAATTATATGAGTTTTTTTTGTTTCTCCCCCTGAATTTGAGCACATTTTATTTTTTATAGTTTTTCTCGAAAATAACACTTTATGTGCAAACTCTGTCTATTAAGCGACTAAATTGACCCCTGTAACAAGCTTTAGGTCTGTTAATCCAAGTCATATGACCATAGGCACCAGATTATGAGAAACCCCTCGAACTTAATTACTCGTGTCAAATAGGCTTCAAATAGAATATAAGATGAATCAATTTAGCACCCATATTTTTTTTCATCAATGCAGCAATTCAGGGAGATTATCATGAGCATATGTCATCTAAATGTAGGTCAATTCATGTTTGAGGTCACCCTACTAAGATGTGACTACCATCCCAAATCTCACACACGCAGTTCAGACTCGCTCACAAGATCATAGTGTGTGCTGTGCAAATGATTACATGACGACACATATACTCAATACTCCAAATTAAACCGAACCAAGCAATGAAAATAACAATGTAAAACAGATAAATGTTTACTTGGTCATACATAACATGTTTTAAGATCATAACAATATGTCGTTTGCTAAAAAGAAAATATTTTTGTATTTTTCCCATTTTCCCATTTTTTTGTTTTTTTAAAACAAAGTTTAAAGAAAATAAGAAGCAGAAAGGTTAAAGTCAACAAAAAAAAAATAGAAAAGAAATTAATAGGACGCATGCATGAATGAATAGACACATTAGACTACACATGCATGCACCTAAGCACCAATACAGGGCGAAATTTGAATGTCCTTACCATGAAGAGCACAACCATTTTTACGACCTTCGAGGTCACTCATTTTGACCTAAACTTTCTTAGAAGCAGAAGATGATTGAGTTAACTGAGTCATCATCTCAGTTAAGTGACTGACTTGATTGTCAAGAAAGTTAACCTTACTAGTGAAATCCAGATTCTTACTTCTATGAACAGGGTTACGACACCTAGGTCGAATGTGTCCTAGTGCACCACAGTGGTGGCACATGGGAATGAACCGTGGTTCAAAACTGCTTAGTAGTTGTTGTTGATAAGTAGAACGATAGACCCTACGTTGTTTGGTAGGTCTCGATTCAATAGCACGCTTCTTTTTGGGTTTCAGATAAGCAATCTCACGAGCTTTGTTTGTGGTAGGAATAAACGGGGGCTTGGATGTACTAGCTGTAGCATCACGGTTATGAACATAACCCAAACCATACCTGTCACCCGCAGTCTTGTTCATCCCAAGCAGATTGTCCAGCTTCTACGAGCCACTCATGAAATATTAGAGTTGAGCATTAGATTTATCAAGATAAGAAGTTACTGATTTAACTTTAATCTCCAAGTTTTCCTTGACGAGCTTCAACTCACTCACTTTCTTGGTCGAGTTCTGAAGACCACTCAGCAAATTTTCACGTTTAAGCTCATGCTCGTTCACCTTTTTTAGAACAGCTTTGTTGACCTTCTTGATTTTGAGACCTTCCTAAAATAGTTCACGATATGACTCGTGAATGTCTTCCTCATCATCGGACTCTTCAGCAGATTCCTCACTTTCGTTCTCTCTTTCTCCCTTCTCAATCTCACGATCAGAATCGAGGTGAAGGCCATAAATTTTCGTTCATCCTCACCACCAGACATCTCATTCTGAGAGCTGGAATCCGACTCCTCATCACTCATGGTCACGGCTAAAGCCTTACGCCTTTCCTTATTCAAGCTTCTATTCAGATTAGGACATTCATTCCTATAGTGACCGTAACCCTTGTACTCATGGCATTGGACAGATCGAGTTTTACTAATAGGAGTCCTAGAGGTATTCTTCTCATGTTTACCTCTCAAGAGTTTATCAGGGACTTCACTAATATGAGCCTGAGGCTTTTTTCTATTACTCATCACCTTCTGGAATTTTTTAACGAAATAGGCATTTTCGTCATCCCTAAGTGTCTCAGTGTCAGTGGACTCGCTCTCAACTTCTCTAACAGTGTTCATGGCGATGGATTTTTGTTTATTAGGTTGTGCTAAGGTCAATTCACAAGTTTTGAGGGATCCCATGAGTTCTTCTACTTTAACGTTTTCTAGGTCCTTACTTTCTTCAATTGTAGTTACCTTAGGTCTAAACCTTTCAGGTAGGGATCTAAAAACCTTACGAATGATTTTTGACTCGGGGATCCTTTCGCATAGATTAAAATCAGAATTCACAATATCGTTCAACTTAGCATAGAACTCATCAAATCTCTTATCATCATTCATCATAAGTTCTTCAAATCTGGACGTCAACATTTACAATTTAGAGTTTTTCACAATTTTAGTACCCTCATGGGTTGTTTCAAAAATGTCCCAAACTTCCTTAGTTATTTCACACATAAAGATTCTTCTAAATTCCTTAGGAGACACAGCCATAAATCATACAAACCTTTATTGTTCCAATTACATTCATCCAAGTTCGTTTTGGTCCATAAAGAAATATCAGTGGGTGTAACTGCACCATCAACAATTGTTGTAGGCGGAGTCTACCCATTTTGCACAGAAATCCAAATACGTTCATCTAAAGCCTTAAGAAAGCTCTCATTCAAACTTTTCAGTAGGCATAATTACTGCGATTAAAATATGGCAGTACAGACAAAGACCTACTCATCTAGATTAAATCAAATAAGGGTTAGGAATTGAAATTAAGCTTTGATACCAATTGAAAAACGCAAGTTCAACCTTAACAATATCTAGAGGGGGTTGAATATGTATTTAATGTGGATTAAAAACAAACACGAATTAAACATCATCAAATCACTTTTAATTCTTATATCTAGACGATTAATCATGCAAGCCAAATTATCCTATGTTGAATTACCGCAGTTTGTATATAATAAATAATGAATAATAAAGCAGTAAAGAACACAAGAATCATTCACGAAGAAACCTAACTGGGATAAACTCCGAGCACTTTGCTAGTCAATCAACTATAAACGATTCTGTACTTACAGTGTACCAGACTAGACGACGACATGAACTATCTGATTTCCTGATTGCAATTCTGACAACTTCCCTGTACAAATTCCAGCTGCAGTAACCAACGCTCTCTTGGAACTCCGCTATCCTACAACAGCCCTTAGCTTGGTAGAATCGCCTATCTCCTGTGGATCACGAAGAACAACCCGTTCTTCACAAACTGGAACTCCTGTAGCCTTCATTGATATTCAGCACCTCTAATAGATATATAGGAAGTTTGAATTTTTGTATTTGGATATTGAAACTGATGTTTTTCTGACTACCAAGAATGAATCTCAAAGAAACATGAACATTGAAAGCTTTCAGGATGAAAGAAAATTGATAGCACCATGTTTGCTTATTGATCAACCTTAGAATTCTCATTCTATGGCTTTAGAATATTTATAGGTACGATAGAAAACAGATGGGTTGGGAAAAAAGCCTTTAAAATGCAAAATAAAATATTCCTGTATAAAGATGTCGCTCGAGCGAAGGTCCGACGACAGTCGAGCGATAGGGTGTCGCTCGAGCGAAGGAGTGGCGATGGTCTAGCGATGATGTTTCTGCTTTTGTAGCTCGAGCCAACCCTTGGCGATAGTCCAGCGAAAGTCTGCACTGTTTTCCTACTTGTTCCAAACTTGAAACCCTAGACATAATAAGCAACTTTTAAGCAATTTGCACATTACTCCTTAAACTACCACACTCTATCAATTTAAGTCATTTTTGTTTACAGAATTGGCCAATTATAAAATCAACTAAAACCTAACAATCACAATGTGATAAGATAAAGTTTATATGACGTTATAAACATTGAGGTGCAAATCATAGAAATCGGTCGAGAATTAGGTGACAATCGGGTAAGTAATGAATGGAGAGTAAAGGTATTAGCTCTATAAAACATTTTTGGATCTTAGGGCTAGTAAATTGGATTGTAAACACATTAAAATAAGCTAAGAATACTTGATTTGTACCTGCAATGATAGGTACAAAATCATATTTTAACTCCAAGAGACCACCTCATTTTTCGTACACCTCGTGCTTATTGATTTATCCTTGTAATGGTAAATTCCTTCACCATTAAGCATTAGCCACGTGTACCACTTCTTTAAGACTTCAAATATGTAACATATTATTCCTAAATTTCATACAAACCATCCAAGGATATGTACAAAATCAGAATGTAACTAAAAAGAGACATATCCTACTTAAATTCCTTCAATCTTAAGGCATCCATAACGTCTTCTAAAGCCTTAGCACCTTATATATATATATATATATATATATATATCTTTTAAGTCACATAAGGATCCAAATATGAGAAAGGAAAAGTCAAACATGGCTGCATGAAGCCACATCCTACTTGGACACCTCATGCTTGGAAATACATGTCCTTTAATCACCAAGTTTTTCATCCTAAAGTGTCAAGCACGACCCCAACCCTTAAGACTCTTTATATAGCCCCTAAATAGGACACTTAACCACTTTAAGTGTCAAGCACAACACCAACCCAAGTGAAGGAGAAAGCAAAAGAGCTAAGAAAAAATAGAAAACAAAAAGCTGGGAATTGGGAGTTCTGTACAGCTGAATTAGTACACTTTATTTGAGGTATGTCTTTATTGTTTTTGAGGGTTTTATAGCCTCTTGAACCTCTGGACTTGATTAAGATCGTGTTTGGGATGTTTTGATGATTTGTGATGGCAAAAATAGGGGCAATTAATTAGAAGAACTTGAAAGAAAATAACCTGGACAAAGATGTGGATTGCTAGACTTGAATGGTTTAACCGTTATTTTAAGTAATCCCTTAGTTATAACTTATATTTATCAATATGAATGTTTTTATACAAGATTTAGAAGTATAGAAATGATCTTTAATAGGTCAGAATCCAATTTTTGAAAGTATAGTTCAAGTGAAACTCAAAACAGCCATGAGGGAAATTGTTTGATTTGGTGTCTCTAAAAAGGAATGCCTTCCAAGCTCTAAACGCTTCATTTGTGACTAATTTATGGCACGATCACCTTTACATACATGTTATAGAATTGTGGTAAAAATTTGGGAATTATTGGATAAAGGCAAGGGGGTGAAAAATGATTGGAAAAATACTTGGAAAGCGACGGAAACCTAAAATCAAATTTTGTCCATTCGTGTATTTAACTTATTTTCAGCATTTACATGTCCATTAATTATCTCTTAGGTATGGAAGGTGGTTAAACAACAATTGGATCATGTTGACGTTCAAAATTAGACTCGAGAAATAGTGTGATTATAGGACTAGATTGCAATGCAATCAGTAACTTAAATTATTAATGTCATCTAAATTATTTTGGCACGAATGGATGAGGAATGGGATTGTGTGTGTGTTAAGATTATTAAATTGATGATTGTGTTTAATATTAGATGGTAATACATGTGATTTTTCGATTTTAACTGGAAAAGAGAATTGATTTACGCTCCGTAGAAGTGCATACGCACAAGAGCAAAAAGGTAAGTGAAAATACATTTACAATTACAATACGAGAACATAGTTTTTGCGATCTAGTAGTGTTGGAATATTTACATAACTTTGATAATGAGCTCATTGTGTATCATTTGATGGTTATGATCATTGAGTATGTTACTCACGAGTATCTTTATGTGCATGCACGGCATACATTCATGGTTGAACAACATGATTTTAAAATTGAGCTTTTTTCATAAAACATTTTATTGACCACTACTAGGTCACCGAAGCGTGTGAGACATGCTTATGTGATATGTTTTGGCACTACAGGTGATACTTCCTAGTTTATTAGAAAGGTTGATAGGGGATGAGCCTTTTGTAATCACAAGAGGGTGGACCACTCGATTGAACCTTTGTAATACTCTGATTATTTGTGCTGTTGGGTGGGATACTTCTTGGGGTGATCATATGGACAGTTAGCGGATGAGCCTTTAGTGGTCACAAGAGAATGGTCCACTCGTCAGTGTCGATGTCAGATTGGCCATTTGATTATTGATATTGATATTGTACAGAACTCTATCTGATGCATATCGGTGAGTCAAGGGCTCAATGAAAGATTTCAAATGAGATTATTTCGAGTCGAATTTGACGAATATCTGAGCATGATACATCTTTAGCATCATGTTTAAAGTAAATGGCATGTTGTCATATACTATTATCACTCATACTCATGACCTTCATGATTCTTCCTTATTAAGCATTGGCTTATGTAGTTCTTGCATCGTAGGTGAGCATGGAACTTCCTAGGAGACATGGGTGGCTGTGGAGCTCTTACAAGATTTTGAAGTTTAATGTACATAGATGACGACCTGTAAGGTTATTTTGTGGACTTTAGTCATATGATATTTTGGGATCATGTATGACTTTTGGAATGTGATAAGTGTATTTTATACACTTATTTAGGCTCCAAAACAATGACATTTTGTCGTTCTTCTAATGAGATTATAGTCTAATTAATGATATAATATGTTATAAGGTGAAACTCGATGGAAGATGAAGAATTGGAGAAAAGAATGTAAAATTGGCGAAAAAGAGGCAAGATCCAAAGATTGGGGACTAAAGTACAAATACTCAAAAGTTGTGTCGAAGCTCATGATGAAGATTCGAGAATGCTAGAGGTCAAATGGATGCAACTAAAGATCAAAAGGAGTGAAAACAAATCAATTTTCAACCGCACATGGATGTCCAAAGTTTTAGTTGAATATTGAGACCCATTTTTGGCCTAGTACACGTTCGAATTGAAGAAGAGCTATTTCTAGTAAAGTTGTAGCCCTTCAAGTTATCTTTCTAAAGAATCTTGAATCACCTCAATTGGATATCATAAGGAAAAGTTATGACAAAAATACTGAAGCAGATGCAAAGTGGACAGAAACTCGGCGCCCAAGCGCTATAAAGTCAGCGCTCAAGCGCTGCACTAGCCAGAAAATGAATTTTTAACAGATTTTCAGCGCTCAAGAGCTGTCCCGTAGCGCTCAAGCGCCGCTACAGATTTTAGGTTTTTATTGTTTGGGCCGCGAAAACTCCACAAAAAGACTCCAACTTGGCCAAGAACGTATATGAAAGTATAAATAGACCTGGGAACACATTGAAAAGGGGGGTTCCCACACATTTAAAAGAGGGTTCCACACTTTGTAACATTGAGAGAAAATCACAAGATCGAAGAGGAAGGATTCGAGTTCAAATCAAGGATTGGAAGTGGAAGAAGATCTTGGTGCAAGAGCTGATTTTTTTCCATCTTTTTATCATTTAAATCCGGTGATGTATTCGGATTTAGTTATTTATTTCATTGTTTTGATTATGAGTAGCTAAATTCATTATTAGGGCAAATAATGTAATCTATTGAGACCCTTAGTTCTTTAATTCATGAATTCTGAGTTTTATTCTTCCATGTGTTGATTTTATTATGATTGCAATGCATTAAATTACCTGATCAACAATTTGATGATCTATTGAATTCTTTACGAATCGAGAGGTGAGTTTGAGACTTAGAACGTGTAATAAAATCCGGTAACGAGGTATAACGTGTAGAGATACCTATACTAAGTGTTGCGGTCGTTATATGAATTCCTAGTGCCATAACTCGTTTAACTAAATGTAATTCGCATAGAGATATGTAATTGAATTAGTTAAATAGGCTCAACGAGAACTCGAGAGGGGTAAATTGAATACCGTAGGAGAATTCGACCGAACACTACGTTAGGCTAGAATTTTGAATTGAGAATTAAGGTGATCATTAGATGAAGTTGTTTTGCCCTAATACATCTTATATACATGAATCTTTGATCTATTTGTATTTGTTATTTCAACATAATTTTCATTAGTTTTAGGCATTTAGTTCATTTAAGAGAATCAATCTTTCCAATTATCACAATTCTTTATTTGATTTACTTCCATCAAACAAGAATTAGAAAAGTAGATTAAGACTAAAGTATAGTCCTCGTGGGAACGATAATCCGGACTCTTAGGTCCACTATATTACTTGTTACGATATCGTACACTTGCGATATAAAAATACGCAACAAGTTTTTGGCGCCGTTGCCGGAGACTATTTACTTTTAGTCTTAATTTATTCTTTTTAACTGTTACTTGATTTGTTTATTTTCTTTAATTTATTTATTTATTTTTATTTTTCTATTTTAGTTTGTTTTGTTTTTCTTCTTTCTTTTTCCGGATAAAAAATGGTCAATGTAGATTTTGACAATATGCTTGTATGTGACTTCATCATAAGGCAACACCAATTGGCAGCTCAAGGAATTGCTGAGGGAGATATGCTTGTGGGAGATATCCTTATAGGACGGAATATACAAGAACTAAAAGCAGAATATGTAATTGATGAAACTGTCCTGAGAAGCTTGCCTGTTGCATTTTTTCTCTCGTGGGAATTTGATATAAATGATTGGCCTGTGGAATTATTTCTTCTAGAAATTACTAATGATCATCATTTAGGAGAATCAAATCCACCAAACTATCAACAAATACAACAAGAGGAGGAGACTTCCAATGAAGATGTCATTATCTTTGTGCCAAAAGTTTTGGACATGGATGTTGAACTTGAGAAAACTTCAATCAAAGAAGAGGAGCATGAGAAAATCGAGAAATTAATCACAACGGGAGAAAAAGAATGTGCAACATTCGAAGAAAAGGAATTCCTCGACTTCATCGTTTGCTCAAAAGTGAATTTTGTAATTAAACATTATGAAGAGATTGATGTATATATTGTTGAGTTCGAACTAGGTGATGAGGAAAAGTCATACTACATGGAGAAGAGCAATGCTGAGATTTGGAGGAAAAATGCAACATGGAACAAAGTCAAATTAAACAAGCTAAACAGAACATCCAAAGCCACATTCAAAGTGCCATGAAACACTTGTGCAAAGAGTCAAGCTAATGACTTTAAAGAAGCGCTTCTTGGGAGGCAACCCAAGCCTTTTTCCCTTTTATTTATTTTGTTTTCGAGTTTTAGGATAATTTAGTTTATTTTTAAGTTATTTGTGTTTCATCATCTATACCTCATTTTCCCTTAGGTCTTTTATATGTTCATTGGTTTATTAGATGTTAGAGCTAAGTAACACTTGTTCCAGTTTTTTTGATCTTAATATTTTATTTGTTTTTCAGGAACATGACGTCGCGGAACATGTAAACCATTATTTACCAAGGAGCCAACGAGAGCAATAGGAAAGCTAGCCATTGAATTACACGCCATATCAGGGAGTCTTTTCTTTACTTTCTTCCCCCACCCCTTTATATGCGGATTTAGGATTAAAGACATTGATGACAATGTCTAATTTAAGTTTCGGGGTGGAAAACATGAGTTTTTATTTTTTATGTGTTTTTGTGTGCTTTATTGTTTTAGTTAAAAAAAAATAAAAAAAATTTTTTTGTGTGTGCTTGTGTGAGTTAGTTGGTGTGACTGGCAATGATGAATATATTGAATCATGTATTGATCTATGAATGGTGAATAAGTTGCATTCTTAGATTAATTTGTGCTTTTCCATGTAAGATTTGATATATATTAAGCACGTGAATTAAGTTAAGCATTGTGTAGGAATGAGTTGATTTCATAATTGGATATGTTGAAATAGTGGACCATAGACGCTAAATCCAAAACCATTAAATTTTACATTCTTAGACCAAATTTAGAATAGTTTGGAGGGATTTCACTATTGTAGGAAGATGTTGAGATAAATAGGGATTCCATGTGTGAAATTAAAAATCTTGTGTGGATTGTCTAAGGTCGATATGATGCAATTGGGTGAAATTCTCAAGTTAGAGGTCGTTTTACTCGAATTTGTGTTAAATGAAGGACATTGCACTAATCAAGGCATAAAAAATATATATATTAGAAAATTTCTCTTCGTAGCCTTTATGATTCGAGCAATTAAGCCTGCAAGGGTCTTTAAAACCTGGTGCCCTATGGTCATCTGACTTGGGAGTCATCGGCTGAAAACTTGTTACATGGATCATTTAGAAAGTTTAAGGGAGAGAATGCTTCCAATAAAGAAAAAAATATTTTAAAAAAAAAAGTAAAACAAAATTGGAAAAAATCAGAAAAAGCACGTGCATGAAACATAATACGCACCAAATGCCTTGGTTATGTCTCAAACACTTGTTTAAGAAAAATTAACTTATGATAAGAGATTGTTAGCCTAGTTAAGTCCTAGAGATTGAAGCAATCAAACTTAATGGAGAATCCTTGTTGATTGAAATGTTGAATTGCATTGGTGAGATTTTGTCAAACTAGAGAGGTGAGGATAGTTGAAAATTCAACCTTAGTTCACACAGTGGAAAAGAGCGAAAATAATAAGTTTGGAGATGTGTGAATCTTACGAGTGATGAAAGAACATATTTGACCATTGAGGGTCGGGAATCGAAACAACTTATGAATTCATAATGCTATACTTAATTCTTCACACACACACGTCGATTTTACATTGGAAAAGTAGATTTTAATTTTTGTATTGTGATTTTGAAGTTGTGCAAAAACTTGATATTATGATTTCAATCTTGAGATAAAAAGTCAAGTTAACTAGCTAAATCTTGTTGCTTTATTTGATTGACTGGTCATCAATTAGGTAATTAACATTGCATGTTTGTGTATTTGTTAAGTTAGATTATGATTTTGTTTGAGGACAAACAAATGCTTAAGTTTGGGGGTATTTGATAAGTGTATTTTATAAACTTATTTAGGCTCCAAAACAATGACATTTTTTCGTTCTTCTAATGAGATTATAGCCTAATTTATGATATAATATGTTATGAGGTGAAACTCGATGGAAGATGAAGAATTGGAGAAAAGAATGCAAAATTGGCGAAAAAGAGGCAAGATTCAAAGATTGGGGACTAAAGTACAAATACTTAAAAGTTGTGTCGAAGCTCACGATGAAGATTCGAGAATGCTAGAGGTCAAATGGATGCAACTAAAGATCAAAAGGAGTGAAAACAAATCAATTTTCAACCGCACATGGATGTCCAAAGTTTTAGTTGGATATTGAGACCCATTTTTGGCCTAGTAAACATTCGAATTGAAGAAGAGCTATTTCTAGTAAAGTTGTATCCCTTCGAGTTATCTTTCTAAAGAATCTTGAATCACCTCAATCGGATATCGGAAGGAAAGGTTATGACAAAAATACTGAAGCAGATGCAAAGTGAACAGAAACTCGGCGCCCAAGCGCTATAAAGTCAGCGCTCAAGCGCTGCACTAGCCAAAAAATGAATTTTTAAAAGATTTTCAGCGCTCAAGCGCCGCCGCCGCTACAGATTTTAGGTTTTTATTGTTTGGGCCGCGAAAACTCCACAAAAAGACTCCAACTTGGCCAAGAACGTATATGAAAGTATAAATAGACCTGGGAACACATTGAAAAGGGGGGTTCCCACACATTGAAAAGAGGGTTCCACACTTTGTAACATTGAGAGAAAAACACAAGATCGAAGAGGAAGGATTCGAGTTCAAATCAAGGATTGGAAGTGGAAGAAGATCTTGGTGCAAGAGCTGATTCTTTTCCATCTTTTTATCATTTAAATCCGGTGATGTATTCGAATTTAGTTATTTATTTCATTGTTTTGATTATGAGTAGCTAAATTCATTATTATGGCAAATAATGTAATCTATTGAGACCCTTAGTTCTTTAATTCATGAATTCTGAGTTTTATTCTTCCATGTGTTGATTTTATTATGATTGAAATGTATTGAATTGCCTGATCAATAATTTGATTATCTATTGAGTTTTTTACGAATCGAGAGGTGAGTTTGAGACTTAGAACGTGTAATAAAATCCGGTAACGAGGTATAACGTGTAGAGATACCTATACTAAGTGTTGCGGTCGTTATATGAATTCCTAGTGCCATAACTCGTTTAACTAAAGGTAATTCGCATAGAGATATGTAATTGAATTAGTTAAATAGGCTCAACGAGAACTCGAGAGGGGTAAATTGAATACCGTAGGAGAATTCGACCGAACACTACGTTAGGCTAGAATCTTGAATTGAGAATTAAGGTGATCATTAAATGAAGTTGTTTTGCCCTAATACATCTTATATACATGAATCTTTGATCTATTTGTATTTGTTATTTCAACATAATTTTCATTAGTTTTAGGCATTTAGTTCATTTAAGAGAATCAATCTTTCCAATTATCACAATTCCTTATTTGATTTACTTCCATCAAATAAGAGTTAGAAAAGTAGATTAAGACTAAAGTATAGTTCTCGTGGGAACGATAATCCGGACTCTTAGGTCCACTATATTAGTTGTTACGATATCGTACACTTGCGATATAAAAATACGCAACAGAATGGCATGTAAATACTTTTACAACCTCTGGATAAATACGTTGGGCTATGGTTTTATGATATTTGGTTTTGGACATTTTCGGAGATGCTTTCATTTTATTAACACAAAAAAATCTGTGGGTGAATTTAGATGTCTAGGTCGAGTCATCAATATACGCCTACACTGGTTAGTATATTGTATGAATGGGGTGTAACAACTTAGACAAAGTTTATAGATATGAAAGCTGCTTGCTCGTCCATATAAATATCAGTTAGAGCCAACCTCTATTTTTTAAAGTACTAATTAAAATGTTCTGTTATTTTTTTTTTGTATTTCTTAACATGGTTTCCATAACTGGAATTTTTCCATTTCGAAGAATTATTGCAAATTATGATATAATGCCTGGTGTTTTTCATTAATTGCTCTTTGTCGGCATTTAACAGATTTATTTACTAAGAATATGTATTATGATTTGTTGTTAGGAGCATGATTTCTAATGTGCTTCTTTCAATACATTTTTGACATTGCAGCATATCACATTTTCTTAGTAAATGGGAAGACTTCAACACATTTGTTGATATCAATATATTACACATTGAAGTACTTTATTTTGTAAAGAAAATATAATGTCCCGAAGTATTAAAACTATATTAGGGTATAATAAGTTCGAGACAATAAATCTTAAATCACTGCAGTAAACTTAGATATACTTAAGGGAGAGAGGTATATAATAAATCTATTTATTAGTGTTCTAAAATGTGTGCATATGCTTAAGACTTTTTCAAAACGCTTTTCGTATATAGGGTATGTGCGTGATAATGCAGTCAATCCATTTCGTTGATTGCATATGTATGCTTAAATGTGAAAACACACACACATTTGTGTTAAAAATTGTGTCAAAGTTAGCCTAGAAAAGCCTAGCTCATTTTTATAAATTAAAATATGGGAAAATTAGATCCTACCCCCACCCCCCAGAATAAAAAATTTGAATAATACCCTATTAAATAATTAAAACCTTTAATCACGTAATTAATACGTTCTAAACCCCCACCCCAAAAAAAGAAAAAAAAAACTAAAAGCCCAAATCAAAACCCCCGATCCCATTTCCAAAAAACTCCCATACCATCACTTGTTATATTATTTTCTATAATTTGATTGAGTGGGTTGTTTCTGGATTGTTCTAACTGGTGAGGTTTATCTGTTGTTGTCTTTCAATTTTTCAATTATGTAGTTTTGTAACGTGTCTGTATTGTGATTGATAAGTATAATTTATACACTTATTCGGAGGCCTAAAATATCGATTGGATGTTCTTTTGATAAAATATATCCTAAATTGTTGTATTTTATGTTATATAGGTAAAAGTCAATGGTTGAACGATGAATTAGAAGAAACAAAAGAAAAATAAGGAAAAATGACAAAGTTTTGGTGTGATGATTAAATTGCAAATATTCAATAGTTAATTCGAACCACAAGATGATACTTTAAATATTTCTAGGAGACAATTGTATGGAATTAGAACTCAAAAAGAAATTGAATACGATCGAAATATTATCAAAATCAATTTCCAATCGCACAAGTTATATTCCAGATTTTTAGTCAAAAATTGAGACCCATTTTTGGCATAGTAAACGTTCAAATTGGAAAAAATCTATTTATAAAAAAGTTGTATCACTTTGAGCTATCTTTCCAACTCACTTTGAATTGCCTGAATCACATATCGGGAGAGAAAGTTATGGCCGAAATACTAATTGTTATGCTAAGACAAAAAAATCCACGCTCGAAGTCAACTTTCCTTATTCAATTGGAATTTACTCTATTCGAGCTTGATGGGATTTCTTAAAGACACATGATCGAATGCTTTCTTCTATATTCTTGAATGACTCATGCTTAACTTGAGCAAGATTGTGTGCACTATGTGATTTTGTAACGTGTTTTTATAGTTTCTTTCTTTCTATAATTTGAGATCCCACTATTAACAAATAAACCACCACTCCTTTATTAGGGGAGACTCAATGAAAGAATGTGAAATTGAAAGAAAAATGAAAATTGGCAGAAAAGTGGGTAAAACCCAAAGTTTGGGGACTAAAGTGTAAATAATCAAAAGTTGTGTCGAAGCTCACTATGAAAATTTGAGAATGCTAGGGGTCAATTGGATGTAATTAGAAGTCAAAATGAGTGAAATATGACATATCAATCTTCAATCAGAAAAGGATGTTCCAGATTTTTCTGGAGATTGAGGCCCATCTTTGGCATAGTTAACATTCGAATTGGGAAATATCTATTTCTGGTAAAGTTGTGGTCCTTTGAGTTATCTGTACGACCCAATTTGAATCGCCTAAATCGGATATCGAGGATGAAATACGATCTAAGTTCCTCAACTATTTGACTCTAATGTCATTTTCGAGGACGTAAATTTATTTTAAGAGGGGTACATTATAACACGGCTAAAAGTCCCAAAGTCATTAATCTTGAATTTAGGACCTTAGTGTAAGATGTTGAAAGTTAGGGGACCAAATTGATGAGTTTCCATAGTTGAAAGACCCAATGTGCACCTTTTTTTTTTTTTTTTTCAAATTTTGGTAAAAAAAAATGATCATGGAATTGTCGTGTTTAGTCAAGGAAATGATTATGGGGTTGCCGTATTTAAATTGCATGATTTGATATAAATTTTGCATGTCAATTAACTTAATTAATTGGTTAATTATTAAAATTAGAGAAACTTTCATCTATTAAAAATTAAAAACATTATTTATGCATTTGTAATTAGCAATCTCACAATTTTATATGGTATGATAGAATATTTAATTTGACATAATTACATCAAATGTTTTAATTATATGGCAATATCTTATTAGTAGCAATGATATATTTATTAATATATATAATTGGATAGTTAGTTGAGTGATTGATTACATTTTATATGGAAAAACGTGGGGCATTAATAAAAAATGAATGCTAGTACCAAAAATAGTTAAAGGGGTCAAACCTTAGAAACTCCTATTTATACCCCCCTCACTCACTTACACTCAAATACAATTTATGTTATACTTTATATCTCTCTTCCTTTCAACTCATCTTCCACATACACATTTTCACATTGCAAAGTTTAGCATGCATGTGTTCAAGGAGTTTTGGAGTGAAAGTCTAATAAAGTAATTTTTTCATTTACCTTTATCTTTTTCCAAACTACTATAAGTATAGTAGTGCAAATTGTTTTTTCGATATTTGAATTACCGAAATTTATGTTATGAATTTTATGATACGGAAATTCAATTTATATTATGGTAAGGGTCTTATATGTGTAAGTTCAAATGACCGGGGTTCAGTAGCGCTACGTATGAGAAGTATAGCCACACAGTTCGGAATTTAATCTCCATGTCTCCATATGTTTGTTATGATTTTCCGTGTTTAAATAGGAGATGCAACTCGTTATTACTCATTTAATGAGATTTATGTCTCACATGTATATGTTAAACATTTTATAGGTAACTGAAAAGGTGAGTTTGAGGTGGTTAGAGGTGGCAATTGCTTGTATGGGTGAAAAGAAAGAATAAATTATGTAGTTTAAGGATTTTTTTTAATGCTCATCGTAGTTCTCTTTAAACAAATATTTACATTTTAAGAAAATATTATATTTTCTTTCGTTTATAAAAGTATTATTTACAGTACATGTATAATGATTGCAAATGTAAAGATTTAGGTCGTTACAATTTATATACTTATCATAGTAACTTTGTAGAAAATTGATTTAAGACTGCTAGTAGGGGTGTCAAACGAGTCGAGCAGCACCGAAACTTGAAGCTCGGGCTCGGCTCGAACAAAAATGGTTCAGGCTTTCTTTTGCCTGAACCGAGCTGAGTGGAGAAAAAACTCGACCAAAAGATGAAAACTCGACCCCGATATTTCATCTCGGGCCTTAATGGACCTAAACCGAGTCGGCTTGTTTTTTTCGTGATAAATCTAAATTGGTTTCAAAAATTTAAAATTTGTGCAATTTATATAAGCGTGAACTTAAAACTTATGAATTTAAAACGGTCTAGCTCGACTCGAGCCGATGCCACAGAATGGGGCTAGGCCAAAGCCTCGGCTCGGTGGTCCCGAGCACGAACGGCTCGACTCAGGCTTTTTCTGGGCCGAGCCACGGGTCACTCTGAATGAAATATCTGAATGAAATGGCAAGACATAGTGATTGACCTTCTTAATTATTGACACTATCTCATTTCTCAACCTTTCTTGGAACTTATGCCATACCTAGAGGTGGAAGAGATGTTTCGAGTTATTTTGTTAATCATTTAAATGAAGTCAAGTTTTTCTCATTTTTCTTTTTCAATTTAGAATAAGTTTGATGTAATGTAATATTATAAAATCTCATCATTACTCGTCTTAGAGTTTGATTGAATTAATTCCCACTTAAAAAATGGAACACGTCCTACTTTTTGTATATTTGTTGGTGGATAGTTCGTAAATGGTAGTTTCTTTGAAGAACTACAAACTTCTTTGCAATAATTTTCTGATTTTTTTCTTTTTTCTTTTTTTTTTTTAAAACTCAAAATGCGTCTGATAGATCTGTTTGATTTAACTTTTAGACTCCATTCACAACATTATTTGGTGAGTTATAGTAGTCTTAAGTTTAGGCTCTTGGATATTTATTGCATTTTCTTTACATTAAGTGCACGTATTCTATGAGGAAACCACATATGAGAGTTCAGCCGCACTAGGCAAGTTCGGCGTGATAGGCTTGACCGAGGAAGTGTTGGCAGGAGATTCGAACTCGTGACCTTCGGTCTCCGCGTTTATCTTATGTTTTAAATATTTTTGATATTGTAAGAAACCTTTTGACCACAAAAGAACACCAATGATATAGCCAATAGATCCCAAGGTCTCTCATGTTTACGCAAGCTGGATTCCTGCACACTTGGACAAATCGTTAGTCACACGTGACTTCCTCCGGAAGGGATGGAGTTGGCCGTGCACACTCTGACGGTCAAGTTAGTTGAAGAAGTAATTTTGAGTGTGAGAGAGCTTTAAACATGAGCCTCCAATGTAAAATGGGAGTCGGCTTTGGGTTTGGAAGAGTAAATGTGCGTAAAGCAAGAATATAGCTTTGAGAGTCTAAACTTCCATTACCTTTGAATGAGACTGAGTGTGACCTTTTATAATTAAGCTAAACGAATGAGGTCTGCTAGATGATGTGAACGTGGCCTCATCCAAACGACTACTCCTCTTGTTATTGTACATCAATAATTCATAGTCTTAAATGCTAAGACCACTTTTGTATCCATAAGGCCTAGCTTGAACTTTAGACTTGACCAAATAGGATGGCAGCGGTGGCGATGGCGATGAGTTGTCTTGTCAATCACATGACACGAGATCTGTTCAAATCTCGTCACCGCCTCGTCCAGGATCGGCTCTTGCAATGGGATTTGTGTGTAACGAGGTCGATCCACGTCTTTTACGTAGGGAAAAGCGATTGTTCACGCATGAAATGGTTCGCCTGCATATAGCGGGTCATCTCAGTCGGTGTATAAGGTGTGGGCCCCCCCAAATCATTCGCCAGTAGGTAAATTGAGTCTTAGTTTTTCAAGGCATAACAACAGTTCCTAAAGACCATGTATGGTTATTCATATAACGCATGGACTTTCGAGTTTGAAGAAAAACTTGGAGCAGATGTCGACCCTCTTTGATAATTGAAGACCGTGATAAGGCTAAATAATATGAGGCGAGGCCCTTAGAGTAGAAGTCAAGCCTCTTTGATAATTGAAGCACATTGGTCGGCATGCTTTAATGATTTGAAAGAAAAGTTGGTTCTTAATAACAAATAGCTGGGTGGTGATAAGTGCATTTTGTGCACTTATTTATGTTAAATTAGTTGGGTTTCATGTTGTCAAATTGTTAATTTTTACCTAACTTGGGTTAATTTTCTTTTGTTTTAGTTAGGGGCATGTTTGAAGCAATTGGAAAAGAAAGAATGCTGAAATTAACGGAAGTTTAAAATTTTAGGGATTAAAGTCTATACTATAGAAATCCAAAGACTAAATTGAATTAATTCTGAAGATGGATTTACTTGGAGAAAATACAAACTTAATGGGCCTGTGGACTTGCAATTTGATTAGGACTTGAATTGGACTTGGAAATCTAATTATGCTAGAATTGATTGGCGGCTGATGGTGTTAGTGTGAATTGGGCCTCAATGGTGGAATTTGGGTGCACTATTTCCTATATATATTTACACAAGCAGACAGAGAAGGGGGCGCGTGGTTCTTGGGAGCTGAAAATAATAATACACACGGAACCCCGCAACTGAAGGAAAAGGGACGCACGAAATAGAAAACGGAAAAGCTGAGGTTTTGGGCTGAAATTAATTATATGCATAAACCCGCTACAGGCCGGAGACGGACGAAGGTAGATTGGAATTGAATAAAAAGAATTGCGAAGACAGAATTACTTTTTGATGCAGCGGTTGATTAATTCTTGGCCAAATTAATCACGTTTCGTCAAACTTTGGTGATGTCGTTCCACTTTTACTTGTTTAATTTCAATATTATGTTAGGCTAAAATATTATGTACTAGGTGAACGACGAACCTCGCATTGTGATATTTTAATTCTTTATTTTGCAATTTGATATTTAAACACGATTGATGGATGTTGAATGATTTATATACATTACTTTTTCTCTACAATTATATGCTCAATAGTTGTATGAGTGTGGTTGTTTATTTCATGCATTCGAAAAAAGGGAAATAAGCTCGACAAGGTATAAATCATCGTTTAGTTCATAGAGGATATAAATATACCGATATGCTTTGCGTGAATCTCTAAGTGTTTACAAAATATCATGCATTCTTGTATATTGCATTTGTCATAGAAATATAGTCAAATGGTATGCTAGAATAGATTCAATTCTACTCGAAAGAGATTGTTGGATAAGTTAGAAACATTGATTCTTCAACCAATTCATCGTGTTATCAAATTGTGAAATAGAGATTAAAAGTGAACTTGCTTGGTGATTCGAGATCCTAGTGCGCTTTTTCATACATTAATTTCTCCAACTTTTGTATTCAACGTCATTTTTGCATTTAGCTCATAATTTTAGTTTAATTTACGTAGTAGTCATAGTTTCATAAAAAAAAATCATCTTGAATTTAATAGATTCGGTTAAGGTCGAGATAATAGAAATCATATTAAATCAATCCTCGTGGGAACGATACTCGAAATTCTTGAATTTCTACTTTATTACTTGTCAACGAACCGTGCACTTGCGGTGATTTAAATCCGAAACATATTTTCTTGAACAAGTTTTTGGCGTTGTTGCCGGGAATTGAGTATTAACTTGATTTTTGTTATTTAGACACTAATTCAAACTTTTCTTTTATTATTATTTTATTTTACTGTATTTTTTTATTTCTTTTATTTTTGGCTAACGTCATACTAATAATATATCTCGTGTTTGCACTCTCTCCTGATATTTTTTCAAATAATTGCATGATTTTGACTTGGTAAGGTAATGACACTTTTGCAATGGATAATCTTTACAAAAATGATGAAGATATGTTTGGAGGATACCCAAGTTGTTATAATTGTTACGCGATGCATAGTATTGGATAATGTTTGCCCTAGCATTCTTGTTTCAACACGCCGAAACTTATGATATTTAGAGAATATTTAAAGTGCCGGAAGCGAGCAATTGACGAAAACCATAAAGGGTATATGCTGATCGTTTGTGATTTTATACCTGACAATTGGGATGAGGACTTCAACCTGGTAGGAGATAGTCCTCCTCTATTTCATGAAAAAGTAATTGCAAAGTATTTTGAAAAATTGGTCAAGTTGGATGAAGACGAGATGCCTTTGGGAGATTGCATGTACTGGGAAGCCTTTGGGAGATTGTATGTACTGGGAAGAATTTAGTTATTGGGGGTACAATCCACTTGAAAAGATCATCGGGACCGACTTTTCATTGCCCATGGATTTAGATTGCGGACCAATCATTCCAGCTGATGAGAGTTCAACAATTGAAGACGAGCCAAAAATAAGTGAAAATTTAATCACGGTAGAGTTAAACGAAGATGAGGCGATCAATAAGGAGGAAATCAATTCACATTTTTCCTACTATATTGATTGTCCAAAAATTGATTTTGTGATTAAGCAAACAAGGAGATACAAATCTACATAGTTGAAATTGAGTCAGATGGAATGGACAAGTCTTATTAGGTTGAAAATAGCAAGGAAAATGCATGGATATCGAATGAAGAGTGGATCAAAGCCAAAAGAAGAAAGATGGACAGGGCATCAAAAGCATTCTTTAGGTGCCCGTGATCAGCTGCCATATAGTCGAGCTACAGACTATAAACAAGCGCTTGTTGGGAGGCAACCCAATAGTTCTTTTCATTTTTTTTTTTCTATTTATGATATTAACTTAGGAACTATGTTTAATTTTGATAATTTCACGTCATCGATCATCTAGTTAGATCACGAAGACGCCTCTTGAGCAAAAGTGACATCCACTTCCAGCCAATGACAATTGAGCTTCAGTTTTTGCCATCATCTGCATCACCACTATCTCCATATTTATCAAGGGAGTATTCGTTAACCACTTATGTGCTAAGTCTATTTTGTCACTTTATTTTGCAATGCACAATTTTCATTGAGGACAATGTTTTATCTAAGTTTGGGGGTGGCTGATAGGAATGTAAAATGCATATTTTTCTCTCCTTATTTTATGTGCTCGTATGATTATTTTGTGCTAAAATGTACTCAGTACGCTCATATTTTGATTTAGGTGGCAATTCTATGGATATGGCGTAATTTGGAAGAAATAGGTGAAAAATGATCAAAATGGAAGAAAGTGAAAGTTCAAGGACTAAAGTGCAAATATTCTAAACTTGTTTCTAACCTTGTGATGAAGATTCAAGAGTGTTAGAGGTCAATTGGATGAAGAAAGGATTCAAAGGGATGAAATATGGCCAAGACATTTTCACATATCAACTTTCAAGCTGAAAAGTTTTGCATCGGTTTTCAACCTCATATTGAGACCAATTTTGGACATGGTAAACGATCGAATTTGAAGATGGTCTTTGAAGAAAAGTTGTATCCCTTTGAGTTATCTTTCTAACGCATCTTGAATCGTCTCAATCGGACATCGGAAGAGAAAGTTATGATGAAAATACTGAAACTGACGCAAAGTGGACAGATTTCTAGCGCTCAAGCGCTCTCCTATAGCGCTCAAGCGCCGCGCGCCGCCACAGATTTTAGGTTTTTATTGTTTGGGCCGCAAAAACTCGAGAAAAAGACTCCAAATTGGTCAAGAACATGTAGGGAAGTATAAATAGACCTAAGGAGACCAAAACAAAGGGAGAACCTCTCCAACATTATTCTTCTCTATTTTTCTCTTAGATTCATGAATTGTAACTAAACTTCTACACTTGGTCGAAGGAGATTGAAGCCTCGGAACCACATATTGTGAGATCTAAATGGTTTTTCTTAATTTAATTTATGTTTTTGAGTATTGAATATTTTTCTGCACTTATTTCTATGATTGTTATGTTTAATTGCTAGGAGGCCTACTAGTTTATTATTCGTTGCAATCTACCGCTAAGTTAAATATCAAATCTGTAATTGTTTGATCCCTTTAACTTGTGAAGCATTAGGATTTGATGATTTTCTGCGATAAAGGTTATTGAATCTTAAGAAGAATGTTTAAATAGATTGAATGCAACCGTTGGTGTTTGTGTTATCTAGTTCATCGATTTCTCTATTGTTTAAAGCTGTTATTAAATTGAATCTTGAGCGCTGGTCTGGGGTTATTTAATAATTAGGGTTAATTAGAACGCTGGTTTCTAACTAACTAAAATTAAGGAGAAATAGGAAAATTATTCCAACGGTGAATATTCAAGATATGAATTGAATTATCCTTGCATCTATGATCATTGTGGATTTCCGAAGGTGAGATATTGACTTGGACCAAGGTTAGTCTTTTTGATTATTTTCGTTAATTTAGTTTTCATTGTTATTAATTGCATTATTTACAATTGTTTGCATACAAAAACCCCCTAATCATTGTACGGAGCATAAACTATTGAATTACACACTCTTCGTGGGATCGACCCTTACTTCCACTACTACATTAGTTTTAGAGGTTTAAGGACTATTTTTGGGTGCCTACGACAGCACACCAGTGGCTGATAGAATTTTCTAGATAATTATGGATTGTTTGTCGATTGGTTATCATTTTTTTATGTTCTGTGTGAAAAAAATAAAAAAATCCAGTGTTTTGTTTATTGCTTTACGTGCTTGTGTGGGTTTGATAATTTTGCCGATCATGATGTTGAATATTGGACTATGTATGAACTATGAATGATGAAAATAGAGCATTATTAGATTAATCAATACATGTTTGTGTGAAATAATTGAATTAACCTCTTTTGTACTAAATACATGTTGAGTTGATGATTTGGTTCATTACTTAGAAATAATTGAACATAGAAAAAAAAATCCGAATAACCTCTTTTGTACTAAATCATGACCAATTGAATTAATAGTTTGGAGTTGGTTGAACTGTTGCAAGGGAACATTGAGATGAGTAGGGATTCTGTGCATGATATTATTTTGTATAGATTATCTTAGACCAATGAGATGAAGATAATGTGAAAGTTTTAAGTTAGAGACTAGTTTTAGAAGCTGGATGTCTAAAAGAAAAGAGGCATTGCACTAATCATTGAATAAATAATGACATCTGTTCGAGCATGTATAACTCCAGTGATTAAGCCTGGAAGGGTTTAAAACCTTGTGCCATATGATCATCTGATTGAAAGTCATCAGCCTAAATCTCGCTACAAGGGTTATATAAAAAGCAAATGAAAGATGTTATAAAAAACAAGAAGAAAGAAAAATATATCCATTGATGAATAATACACATACTTCTATGTATGAAATGCATTGATTAGCTCCAGACATCCGGTTGATAAAACTATATCTTTAATACGAGACAAGTTACTTAGTTTAGTCTCAAAGGTCGTAGTAATCAAAAATAGGAGAGTCTCTACTTGTTGATGTGTGAACTTTTGATAGTATGATACATCCAAACTAAGAGAGGGTAACGAGTAGATGTAAATGAGTTCAATTTTAGAACACACCTCGAGAAAATTGAGTGAAAATAATAAGTTTGGGGGATGTGTATCTTTCGAGCGATGTAATAGAATATTTGACTACTTTGGATCGGGTATGAACTAGTCATGATCTTAATATGTTGGCATGCGTTTTCACACACATACACGTCAAGTTATGCATGTCACATGTGGAAATTGATTTGATTTTGCAATGTTGTAGTTCATTTTGTTTAATACTAAGTTCAAATCCTAAAACAAGGCAAGTTATTAAACAATTTTTTATATGGAGTTAAGTTACAATTTTATTTGAGGACAAACAATAGCTCAAGTTTGGGGGTATTTGATAAGTGTGTTTTGTGCACTTATTTATGTTAAATTACTTGGGTTTCATGTCGTCAAATTGTTAATTTGTACCTAACTTGGGTTGATTTTCTTTTGTTTTAGTTAGGGGCACGTTTGAAGCAATTGGAAAAGAAAGAATGCTGAAATCGACGGAAGTTTACAATTTTGGGGATTAAAGTCTATACTATAGAAATTCAAGGACTAAATTGAATTAATTCTGAAGATGGATTTACTTGGAGAAAATACAAACTTAATGGGCCTGTGGACTTGCAATTTGATTAGGACTTGAATTGGACTTGGAAATCTAATTATGCTAGAATTGATTGGCGGCTGATGGTGTTAGTGTGAATTGGGCCTCAATAGTGGAATTTGGGTGCACTATTTCCTATATATATTTACACAAGCAGGCAGAGAAGGGAGCGTGAGGTTCTTGGAGCTGAAAATAATAACACGCACGGAACCCCGCCGCCGAAGGAAAAGGGATGCATGCAACATAAAACGGAAAAGCTGGGTTTTGGGCTGAAATTAATTATATGCATAAACCCACCGCAGGCCGGAGACGGATGGAGGCAGATTGGAATTGAATAAAAAGAATTGCGATGACAGAATTACTTTTTGATGCGGCGGTTGATTAATTCTTAGCCAAATTAATCACGTTTCGTCAAACTTTGGTGATGTCGTTCCACTTTTACTTTTTTAATTTCAATATTATGTTAGGCTAAAATATTATGTACTAGGTGAATGATGAACCTCGCATTGTGATCTTTTAATTCTTTATTTTTCAATTTGATATTTAAACACGATTGATGAATGTTGAATGATTTATATACATTACTTTTTCTCTACAATTATATGCGCAATAATTGTATGAGTGTGGTGGTTTATTTTATGCATTCGAAAAAAGGGAAATAAGCTCGACAAGGTATAAATCATCGTTTAGTTCATAGATGATAGAAATATACCGATATGTTTTGCGTGAATCTGTAAGTGTTTACAAAACGTCATGCATTCTTGTATACTGCATTTGTCATAGAAATATAGTCAAATGGTATGCTAGAATAAGTTCAATTCTACTCGAAAGAGATTGTTGGATAAGTTAGAAACATTGATTCTTCAACCAATTTATCGTGTTATCAAATTGTGAAATAGAGATTAAAAGTGAACTTGCTTGGTGATTCGGGATCCTAGTGCGCTTTTTCATACATTAATTTCTCCAACTTTTGCATTCAACGTCATTTTTGCATTTAGCTCATAATTTTAGTTTAATTTACGTAGTAGTCATAGCTTCATCAAAAATCACAAAAAAAAAAAAAACAATCATCTTGAGTTTAATAGATTTGGTTAAGGTCGAGATAATAGAAATCATATTAAATCAATCCTCGTGGGAACGATACTCGAAAATCTTGAATTTCTACTTTATTACTTGTCAACGAACCGTACACTTGCAGTGATTTAAATCCGAAATATATTTTCGTGAACATGTGGTATGGCTGTTTCCAAGGATCATGTCATGTGCACATTTAATGCACAATGATGATGATGTTTTATAGTTAACGAGGCTTACATAAATCTATGATGCGAGATATTACAATTTTATCCGAGCCCTTGATTTGAATTTTGGACAAGCGTATTTTTGTTTCAACGTGGTGGATGAGATTGTAGATGTGCGGCTTAGATTAAAATGGAAGAAGATCCAACGGTGGGGCTTCGTTCATCCTGCATATATAAAAGGCCAAAAACCTACTTTTCTCCATTTTCTTCACTTGGAAAAAATTAAAAACCCCAAGTGTTGAAAATCCCTGAACTTTTTCAGTTCCTCAGTCGTCCCTTTTTCCGGCAACCAAAACCGTTTTCATCGTCTCCAAGCGCCTTAAACTTGTGTAAGTGCCCAAATTTTTTCCAGTTTTCCATTTTATTTGCATGAAATGGCTTCCTTTTCAAAAAAAGATGCATTTAGGGGTTCTTTCGAAGTAAATATGGCACTAATTTGTGCCGAGGGGGTATACCACTTGTTATTCCCACTAAAAGAATCATGGTGGGCACTCACAATGCATGTATGATGTCAAAGGGCCCCATAGACAGTAGTATTAGATGGGGGACCTCTCTGTGGGAGATAGACATAAATGAGAGTGAGTTGGAGACTTTTAGGGAGAGGTATAGAATCCCTGATAATATCGAGATGTTTGTGCCGACCCTTGAGGAAAGGGCTTGTTTCTCTAGGGAAGGGTGTGCAGCAATAAGCGAGGCCATTTTGGGTGGGAAGGATGAAGCTACCATTATATCCATTCTTTAAGTATATCCTTAGGCACTACAACCTGGCCCCCACCAAACTAGTGCCAAATGCATGGAGCCAATTAGCAATGGTCTTTCTTCTTTGGAAGGTGGTCACTCTTGGTGAGGATATGTTCCACACGTTTTCCAAACCCTATTTCAACCCGATCCTCAAGTGGAGCGAGTGACTGCAAGGGGTGGTATTGTATGAATCCCTGGGGCCCGCACTCTCCCTTCATCTAGGACACTTCGACTCCATCAAGAACTGGAAGTCATCTTGGTTTTCGGTTAGGGATTGCTGGCAAACAATGGAGGGAGATATGGTTCCAAAGATAACTGTGCTCACCCAGTATCACGAGTATAGTGAGTATAGTTTTAGCTAATGTGATTTTTGTTTTCTTTCATTTTTTATCCTTTATTTATGGTTTCTAATGTGTTCTTTGTGTAGCCGCAATTAACCGGTTCGAGTTCGAGCCATCTAAGTGGGCTATAATCAATGCCAACGAGCTGCTCTTATAGAAGAGGTATTTTAAAAACGTACTTGGGAAGCGGAACTTATCGTGCCTCGCCAATTGATGGCTACGTAAGGTAAGCCAACCCATAACGATAACTGTCCACTTTTGCCTATGTTGGTTCAAAGCTTCTTTGCCTAAGTGATAGTTGTTTGTCTCTATGCTTGCAGGTCAGCACAATAAGAAGGAATATGACAAGGCAGACATATACTTCATGATGCGCCTAGGAGAGGCGAAGAATAAGAAGCCTTTGGGCTCCACCTCCTCAACTTACAAGAAACAGCGAGACGAGCAGGCCTACCTTTCGAAGGCAAACCCACTGTACCCTCCAGAGAAGAAAGGGAAAAAATGGGAGAAATGGAAAGAAGGATAAATTTCCATGGAGAGGCCCCCAAAGAGGAAATTGGTTCTGTCAAAGAATACTGGGTCTAATCTTTCCCTAAAGAGCCAGACGACCCTTGGTGAGTTACTTTGATGACCCATCCAGGCTAAGTCCATTTCCTCCATAAAAATAGTAGAGGAGGTGGCTGATGAGGGAGTAAGCCTGGTGAGGAAGAAGAGGGGCAAGGAGATGCTTTCTGTGGAGGTCCAACGGCCTGCGATGACTCAACACAAGTACTGGATGGATAAGTACTCCTTGTATACCAAGACTTGTGAGGCGGACGACATGGTGGAGGCTGGGCTCGCCTTGCAGGCTCGTTCTCAGGGCTTCTTTCTAAATGCCCAAATGGAGATGAGGAGTGGCATGGCCTCAACAAGGCGCACCTTCAAAAGTCCCTTAATTTTGTAGCTATGAAATGCCACAAATAATAAAAAGCAACCATTGTCAACAATACTAAATTAAGAAATTTAAAGATATATGTCATACATGCTCCAGTAAACGAAAATTCTATAAACCAAATATAAAAGCAGATTAAAGGTTGCCATTCCTATGCATAAGCAGTCCATAAGCATCTGCTAATGGCTGTGAAGACACACAATCAACAACTGGCTAAGAAGAATACACTTCGTCAAGTAAAGTTAATTAAAAGTACTTTATGTTTGAAGCTTTATAAGTTAGTTTTCTCCCAAAGTCGTCTGGGTGTTTTTCAAAAGTAACTTTTTCTGAAAAAGGTTCAGCATAAAATGTTAATTTTCAGAAGTGTAAAAGTAAGTTTACTTTCTAGGAATAGCCAAACATGCACTAAAAATTGGTTAATTACGAATTAAGCAGCAATACAGCAGCACAGTTCACGATAGTGTGAAAGGAAGCACACTACTAACCAGAATGTTCTGGCAGGAAAGTTGTTCAAAAGTCAAAACACTGCTAATTCAAATTCAGATATGCAACGCAACTTACATCCTCGCAGAAGGTCTATCACCTTCCGGATTAAGTCTCTGCCACATATATGGTTTTTGAGCAGTATCCAAAGCCCAAGCATCCGATAACACTCTTTTACCTGCAGCAACCAACATAAAGTGTTATCTCTGTCAACTAGAAGCCAACAGTTCTACATACATAATACAGGTAAATAGGTGAACAAAATAGCCAGCCGAAAGGAAGAAAAATCTCTCTTAGCTCAAGCCTACTAGGAAAAGCGCACACGCATGAAATAATGGAGAAGACCCTATAATTATCAATATTTCTTTAGGCATGAATGGAGAATTTTTTATATTTTTTAACTAAGCCCTAAGCCTAGGCTTCCATTCCTGAAAACAATTCTTTTATCGTGGCAAGCTTTATCAACTAAGCCTCAATTTCAAGATTTTAAACTACAAAAAGAAGAAGACAAAAAGATACTATCAGCATTTACTTTGAAGTGGATTTTTCTAAATTCCCACTAAGTAACTAGAAAAAAACACGTGTAAAAGTAGGAGCTAAAATCGAACATACCGGATCCATTTTGGAGTGAGAACATCATAGGAATGAACTGAATTAGTAACTCCAGCTAACCCCGAAAATCAAATTTAAACAAAAAAGTAAACTTTGAACAACTCGCAAAATAAGAAAGAATAGAATTGATAGGAACAGTATGGATGCCGGGGGCACCATTGTTACCTCCCTCAATGGCGGTGGCGCCGACAAAGAGAATAAGGCGGGGGCCATGGGTCTTGGTGGCGGCAACGACAGTGAAAGTGTGACTGCAGTGGGGCCCAGGTACGCCTCATCGCCGTCCCAACAGGTCTCTAACGGACGATAAGTCGGAGCCGGATACAGCCACAGTTTCGAACTCTTGAAACACATTATGTAAATAGCTTATCCACATTGCTTGCTTATCAGATAAGATAAGCATATCAGCTGATACTGGGAATATTTCATAAGTAGGAACACCTATCAGCACATTCTACTCATGAGGATTTTCACATTGTTAGATTCTTTCTGTTGTAGTGTGTTAGGCAATCCTTTTACCCTTTGACCCATTTTCTTCCTTCTATATATTTGTACCATTGCTGATGATAATGTCAAGGTGAATTTACTGATTCAATTGAACCTATTAGTTCATCATCTTCAATTCATTCATATTATCTCCATTTCTATAAATATATTCACCAACAAAATCTTACTGGTATCAGAGCCATGACAACCATTGCTGAGATGAATTCGGCCACCAATGAAAACTCTACTGCTTCCCAGACTCCTGACCTTTCCGACCATTATAAGTTGGAGAACTCAGACAACCCAGGAGCTGTTCTGGTGACAGAATTATTAACTACAAAAAATTATTCGACCTGGTCAAGAGCACTCCGACGAGCCATCAGAGCCAAAAACAAACTTGGTTTTATCAATGGAACATTGTCTAAACCTGAACCAGGCAGCACCTCTATTGATTCTTGGGAGAGATGTAATGACATGGTTGTGTCATGGATCCAAAATGCCATATCTCCTTCTCTCAGATCCAGTGTTGCTTTCATGGACGAGGCAAGTGAGGTATGGGCAGAGCTTAAGGATCGGTTTACCCAACAAAATAGACCTAGGATATATGAATTAAAGAAGGCATTGGCAGATCTGGAACAAGAAGGAGATCATGTGAGTATTTACTATGGAAAATTGAAAACTATTTGGGATGAATTATCAGTTTATGATCCCATTCTAGAGTGCAGTTGTGGGCAATTGAAGGTGCTGGTAGACAGACACCAGCGTGATTGTGTGATTAAGTTCTTAATGGGGCTGAATGAAACCTATGATAACACAAGGGCTCAAGTAATGATGCTTGATCCTCTTCCACCAATCAACAAAGTGTTTTCCTATATACAGCAACAGGAAAGGTAGAAACAAATCACCACTACAACTGTGAGCAATGAATCAATTGCAATGGCCACCAGAAAAGGCTATGATAGCAGATTCACTAACTATGGAAAATCGAATTTCACTGGCAAAAAGGATAGACTATATTGCTCACATTGCAAAATCCCAGGTCATAGCCTGGATAAGTGTTTTAAGGTTGGAAACACAGAGCCTCCTATCTGCACACACTGCAATATGATAGGACATACTATGGAGAAATGCTTTAAGTTACATGGTTATCCTCCAAACCATAAATTATACAAAGGGCAGAGGAGAGATGGGAATTTTGCAAACCAGTCAAGTGTGATGGAAGAAGACAATGAGAGACCAGTCTCTTTAACTAAGGGAGAATATCAGGAATTCATGGCTTTGCTTCGATATAAGGATAATCCACAGACCAGTCATTCTGTCAATCATGTGAAGACTATCGCAAAAACTAATCCACAAACTGATTTATCTGGTAACACTACTTGTTTATTTATTGCACCCACATCCTCCCAGAATTCTGCTGGTATACCATGGATCATTGATACTGGCACAACAGATCATATGATCTGTGATACCGCTCTTTTTACCTCCACCAAAGCGAGAACCACTCTCTCAGTTAAATTACCCACTGGAGAAGTGGTTCCAGCTACATACTCTGGAGATGTCCAAGTTACAGATTCTATACTCCTGAAGGACGTATTATATGTCCCTAACTTTCACTTCAACCTGCTATCTGTCAAAAAACTAACACAACAAATTCCTTGTTGCATGATATTCATGTCTAATACTTGCTTTGTGCAGGACCTTTTATCTTGGAGGACGATTGGGAAGGGTGAAGCCTGGAATGGACTATATCAACTTAGGCTGCATAAAGTCCCATCCACAGCTTTAGTATCCAACCTATCAACTCTTAACCTTAGACAACATTTTTCAGCTACTTCTATTTCTGAATCTGATGTTCAGCCACACCTGTGGCATTATCGATTAGGACATCTTTCTGATTCCAGATTGAAACTTATTACTAATGCTTCCGTTGTTTCTCATTTCAAGAATGATAATAAATTTCCTTGCATTGTCTGTCCATTGGCAAAACAACACAAGAGTCATTTCCCTATAAGTTCACATAAAACTAAGCAATTTCTTGATAAAATCCATTGTGATATCTGGGGGCCTTGCCCCACAACTGCCCACGATAGATCTAAATACTTCCTTTTAGTGGTAGATGATTTTTCAAGAGCTACTTGGGTATATTTACTTAAAAGAAAATCTGATGTTTGTCATTCAATTAAGGCCTTTATATAAATGGTGGAAAATCAGTTTCAAACTTCAATTAAAACATTGAGGAGTGACAATGGACCTGAGTTTAAGTTGACTGAATTTTATAATCAAAAAGGGATTATCCACCACAAAAGTTGTGTTGAGACTCCTCAACAAAATGGCATAGTTGAAAGGAAACATCAACATTTATTGAATGTTGCACGAGCCTTGAAATTCCATTCAGGATTACCACTATTTTACTGGAATGAATTTATTCTCACTGCCACATATCTGATTAACAGAGTTTCCACGCCATTATTACAAAACAAATCACCTTTTGAAATATTGTTTAAATGTGCACCAGGATATTCTCACCTTAGAATATTTGGGTGTCTTTGTTTTGCTTCCACTTTGACACATGAAAGAAGAAAATTTGACCCTAGAAGTCGCAAATGTATTTTCTTGGGATATCCTTTTGGGGTGAAGGAATATAAAGTAATGGATCTACAGACAAAAATCATATTTATATCTAGAAATGTTACATTTCATGAAGCTCATTTCCCTTACAAAACATCTGAAGAACTTGCTGTTAATACTGACTTTGTATTCACCAAACCACTCCCTGACATTTCCAATTACACTCATGAACCAACATCTGATGAAGCACCTAATTTATCCAGTCTCAATATACCTGATCAAACCATTTCTAATGACCCTAGAATTACTAATGATGATCCTCAAACATCACCTATCATTCGAAAATCTACAAGAACCAAGAAAGCACCCTAATACTTGCAAGATTTTCACTGCAACCAGGCTGCATCCAGACAACAATCCCAATCTTCCCTCAAGGCAAGGTCTCTAGTCCCTGCAGGTAAGGCTTTTCCACTATCTAATACAATTTCCTACCATAAGTTATCACCTCAGTTCAAGGCTTTTTCAACCTCCATTTGTACTCATTTTGAACCTAACACTTATCATCAAGCTATGATTGATCCTAATTGGTGCAAAGCAATGAATTCTGAGATAGAGGCCCTTGAGTTAAATAAAACTTGGACCCTAACTGATCTCCCACCAGGAAAAGTAGTAATTGGGTGTAGATGGGTGTACAAACTAAAATACAATTTGGATGGGAGCATAGAAAGGCACAAGGCAAAACTTGTAGCCAAAGGATACAACCAAAGGGAATGAATAGATTACAATGAGACTTTCTCACCTGTTACAAAGCTTGTAACAGTCAGATGTTTGCTGGGAATAGCTGCGGTCAAAAATTGGCACTTGAAACAATTTGATGTAAGTAATGCCTTCTTACATGGAACTCTACACGAAGAGGTTTACATGCAAAAACCTCCAAGATACACAAGAGGAACCTCCAGCCAAGTTTGCAAGCTGTTGCGAAGCATCTATGGCCTGAAACAAGCCTCAAGACAGTTGTATTCCACATTTTCAGCAGCACTTATAGAGTTTGGGTTCTCTCAATCAAAGGCTGATTACAGCCTTTTCACCATGGTCACAAATCACTCTTTTATAGCCTTACTCGCTTATATAGATGACATTGTAGTGGCTGGATCCAATTTAGAGCAGATAAACACAATTCAGAAGTTCCTCAGTAGCAAGTTTAAAATCAGAACACTAGGTGACTTAAGGTATTTTCTAGGACTGGAAGTTGCAAGGTCCAGCAAGGGAATTGTGATATCCCAACGCAAGTATACCTTGGATTTATGGGCGGATGTAGGGATGCTTGGAGCAAAGCCAGTAAAGTTACCCATGGATCAGAACCTAAAACTAGGAAAGAACACAGGAAAGGCCCTGCCTGATGCCACACTATACAGAAAATTGATCAGAAAATTGATGTATTTATCGCTGACTAGACCTGATATATGTTATACCATTCAGAACCTCAGCCAATACATGGAAATGCCTACTTACACACATCTTGCTGCAGTTCACAAGGTAATCAAGTACCTAAAGCTTGCTCCAGGACAAGGTATTCTACTTTCGTCTTCATCTTCATTGATTCTTCGAGCTTTTTGCGACTCTGATTGGGCAGCCTACCCTGATTCTCGAAGATCAGTAACTGGTTATTGTATTTTCCTTGGTGATTCTTTGATCTCATGGAAGTCCAAGAAACAAACCGTAGTGTCTCGTTCATCTGCTGAAGCGGAGTATAGATCGATGGCTAGCACTTGCTGTGAAATTACATGGCTGAAATATATCCTAAAGGATCTTCAAGTTCATCATTCACAACCTGTAACCTCACACTGTGACAATCAGGCTGCATTGCACATTGCCTCCAACCCGGTATTCCATGAGAGGACTAAGCATATAGAATTGGACTGCCACTTGATCAGAGACCAAATTGAATCAGGATGCATTTCTACAACTTATGTTCACACCCAATCACATCTTGCAGACATGTTCACCAAAGCATTGTCTTTTGTCACCTTGAGGGCTCACCTATCCAAGATGGGAATAGAAAACATCTATTCTCCATCTTGAGGGGGGCTGTTGAAACACATTATGTAAATAGCTTATCCACATTGTTTGCTTATCAGATAAGATAAGCATATCAGCTAATACTGGGAATATTTCATAAGTAGGAACACCTATTAGCACACTCTACTCATGAGGATTTGCACATGGTTAGATTCTTTCTTTTGTAGTTTGTTAGGCAATCTTTTTACTCTTTTACCCCTTTTCTTCCTTCTATATATTTGTACCATTGCTGATGATAATGTCAAGGTGAATTTACTGATTCAATTGAATCTATTAGTTCATCATCTTCAATTCATTCATATTATCTCCATTTCTATAAATACATTCACCAACAAAATCTTACACGAACCCATCCATGGACGGAAGAGAAGTGGGATTGAGGTAGCGGTGAAAATGGTGGGATTGAAAGAGAAGAGGGGCGTGAATGGAGGGTAGAGTATGGGTTATTTTTTATTTCTATTACTTGAGCTCGTATATAATTTAATTTGAAAAAAAAAAATACTAATCGCAACGTTCGTTCAGAAAACGTTGCAAAAAGTAGTTTTTTTGTAATGTTCAAAAAATGTTGTCCAAAAGTGAGCTTTTTACAACGTTCAAAAAATGTTGCAAAAAATTAAGTTTTTCGCAACAGTTGAAAAACGTTGCAAAAAGTAATCTTTTTGCAACAGTCAATAAACGTTGCAAAAAACTTTATATTGAGAGTTTCAACAACATGCTCTGAACGTTGATATAGAACCAAATTTCAACAATGTTCAAAAAGCGTTGCAAAAACTTAAATTTTTCGCAACATTTATAAAACATTGTAAAATGCAACATTAGAAACATTTATTTAAAAAATGTTGCGTAAGTTCAATTATGTTAGCGAATAGCAACATTCATTTGCTAAAATGTTGCGATAGACCCATTTAGAAAAATGTAATCAACGAATGTTGCCTTTTGCGTGTTGCAAAAGGCCGTTTTTGGTGTAGTGTCGTTCATTGATTTTGTATTCTTCTCACCTTGCAATCTGTCTTCTGTGTATTATTTCATGTGATATCATTGTATATTTGATTCCCAAGGTTAAGCATTCTAGTTCTATTTTTGTTTTCATTTACTTTATGTGAATGACAAATGCGTTTCTCGTAACAGATATGTTCGTTATCAAACTTCAACTCGTTAGTTATCATGTCAACAATCTTAAAGTACTTGAATCCAAAAGACACAAGAGGACCAAATGTATCTATGATAATCAGGACAACTATATATAAACTTTCGAAGGATGATAGATAAAAATGTATTAATGTGTATATACAATAATATCTTTTAGTTGAATCTATTAAATATTATATTACAAATTTTGAACACATCACATAATCAAATGTGAAATCACCAATTTTATAATGTCACCATGTCTAGAATGAAAAAAAAAAAAAAAAAAAGCAACATCTGCAACGATGAATTCCCAAAGTCATATCATACATATCAATGAAGATTGATATCGATTATTTGTTGTCAAATTTTATTTCGAAAACGACAATATCAGATGTCTTTTGGAAATAACATGAAAAAATAATTGCAGTAGCGATACCAAATCTTTCATTTAGTAGCAAACTTTGCTCAAACCCTTTATTTGTTCTACTTATGGTACCAAACCTTTCATTTGTGCCATCTACGGTACCAAACCTTTCAAAATATCGCAGCTGAAGTCCAAATGGATGATTTATGTTAGTTTGTTCGTTAGTTGATCAAATAATTGATTTTGAATAATTTTAAAAGCTTAAAATGGTAACATTATATTTTTTTTATTATAAGTAACTAAAATCAAATAATTAAGATTAAAAACCAAAAACCAACATCATTTTTTCCACCCACCCACCCCAAAACCATCACCACCACTGCCATCTCCTTCATCACCACCACTACCATCTCCTTCACAATAATCAATAACTACACATTACTCACCACTAACCGAGCGAACGAATTTCACTTTCTAAAATCAATTTTACAAATTAAAGGTAGTTTTATGCCCAAACGGCGACCATGAGCTTGGTTGGTGTTGGCTTTACTTTTCTATACTGTATTATGAGCAAAGAACAAAAACATCTTCTTCTTTCAAGAAGAAGATGACTCAAGAAGAGAATGCCCAGTCCTCCTTGCTTGATTCCATTTACTGTGAAGAAGAAAAATGGGGAGAATTTGAAGAAGGGAGTGAAAAATTCAACTTTAATGGTGGAAATATGTCTCATTTTCTTAATCAGCTAACAAAAAAAGATTTGTTCTGGAAAGATGAAGAATTTAACTCTCTTTTCTGCAAAGAAAATGATGCGTTTGTCGATGGAACACAATATTCTCTTTCTCTGCAGGCATGCACAGATGCAATTGAATAGATCTTGAACGTCAAGATTTTTATAGGTTTTCAGCGTTGACATCATCGATCTTGAAAGTCAAAATTATCTTGACAGGTTGCTTTGCAGCATCCATTTTCAGAGAGAGAAGCCATGGATGATCCAACTTGCAAATGTAACTTGCCTCTATTTGGTTGCAAAATTTGAAGAAACCCATGTTCATCTCCTCTTATATCTTCAAGTACTTGTCACTTTTGATGCCTTTGGTGGTGAGTAAATGTGTAGTTATTGATTATGGTGGAGGAGATGGCAGTTGTGGTGATAGTTTTGAGGTGGGGATGGGTATGCGTGGGTGGATGGATGGAGAAGATGAAGTAGGTTTTTGGTTTTTAATTTTAATTATTTGATTTTAGTTATTTTATTATAAAAAAATTTAAAGCTACCATTTTGACCTTTTAAAATTAATCAAAATTATCGTCAAAGTCAATTATTTGGTCATTTAATTGTCAAACTAATAGAAACCATCCATTTGGACTTTAGCAATGACATCTTCAATGATTTGGTAACGTGGATGGCACAAATGAAATGTTTGGTACCGTGGGTGGCACAAATAAAAAGTTTGGGCCATGTCTGCTACTAATGAAAGGTTTGGTACCACCGCTGCAATTATCACTAACATGTAATCAACTAAAATTTCAAATTACAAAAGACAATATTACTTATGAATAAATATGATACATTTCTATTCTATATGATGATCATGTTATGCCGTGACAACTCTTTGTCAATGGATCTGCAATTTAATAACTTGTAGAAATTCGTTTTTTCTTTACGTCATTTCATTGTATTATCTTTCCAATGAGATAATACTGCCTTAACACATATTTGGATCATTAATGAGACCTTAGTTAATTCGCTTGCATGATGGATCCATTATTATCACAATGCAAAAACATGTGATCAACAAAGTTATGAACTACTCCAAGTCTTTTGATGAACTTCCTGATCCAAATCACAACTTTTGTTACTTTCTAAAGAAATGATGTATAAGGTTTCTGCTATTGAGTTAACGGTTATCTCCTGCTTGGAACCTTTCCAACATATCGCTTAAGATTAAATCAAT
Source organism: Fraxinus excelsior (assembly GCA_019097785.1). Lineage (NCBI taxonomy): Eukaryota > Viridiplantae > Streptophyta > Magnoliopsida > Lamiales > Oleaceae > Fraxinus > Fraxinus excelsior. Next base: position 21,217,416 of record CM032629.1, on the reverse strand, counting down.
ATTCTGATTGAGATATACTATCATTATAGTCTAACTAGAAGTTAGCATCAATGTATCCATGAACTCTCAGTTTATTTTTTCCATATAAAATATTCTCAAAATTTTATCTGTATAGATTGAGATGAGTTATGCAATCTTCAAGACCATTTTGATTGAATATTTAAGAATCTCATCCCGTTGATTTGAACGTCATAAGAAGAATCTTGATAAATTCGTGATTTGTCCAACGAAAAAAAGAATTCGAAAGCAAATTTGCCTCTCAATAAATCTTAATAATAATGTTGTGTGTTACAATGAAATAATAGGTCCTATTTATATAAAACCATGCAAACCCTAGTCTAAATGGAAATAAAATCAAAAAGATTATGAAAGATACCAAAAAACAGAATTCTAATATAATTAGGAAATTCGCGTCTCAAAAACTACTATGCGGTCGCATAATATTATTACATGCCGTCGCATAGACCAATTTTGAACTACTTGGATTTTCTGCAATAAGCTATGCATTCACATAGATTGGTTAACTATATGGTCACATAGTTAACTTGACCGACCCTCCTTTCATTGCTTGAATCATGTAGATCCATTTGGTTTCTTCTTCCGAGCCCAACATAAAACTTGTTCCCTTCCTTGTTGTGATTGACATTTCGTCAATCGTAGCTTAAGCAAGCAATCTCATCGTTCTTTCATCTGCTTTGCTCTCGACCGTATCATATCAACGAATCATTTCCCGACCTTCACTTTGATGTGCTCGACTTCGTGCTCACATCATCTACTTTCTCTTCAAAAGGATTCATCCTCGAAACTGTACCTGTATCACAGAGAGAGAGACATTAAAAGTACCCAAAATATTACACTCACCAGGAAGATCCAACTTGTATGCATTGCCATTGATTTTCTCGAGAACTTGAAATGGCCTATCTCCCCGTGGCTGTAACTTTAATTTCCTTTGCTCTGAAAAGTGCTCCTTTCTCAAATGTCCCCAAACCCAATCATCGGGTTCAAATAAAACGCTCTTCCGACCCTTGTTAGCTTGTGACACATAATGCTTATTTTTGTTTTCAATTTGCGATCTCACCTTCTCATGGAATGACTTCACCATCTTGGCATTCTTTTTCCCATCTAAACTATCACATTCATTCACAAGTAAATGAATTAAATCCAATGGTGTTTATGGATTAAAACCATAAACAATTTTCAAACGGCGAACATGAAGTAGTAGAATGTATAGCCCTATTGTATGCAAACTCAACGAAATGTAAGCATTTTTCCCAACTTTTCAATTTTTCATTAATCACAGTACGCAACAATTGAATCATAGTCATATTGACTACTTCAGTTTGCCTATCGATTTGTGAGTGACATGTAGTAGAAACTAACAATTTGTGCCTAAATTACCCCATAAAACCCGCCAAAAGAGACTTAGAAATCTAACATCTCTATTCGACACTATACTATTTGGGACCCCATGTAAATGCACTATTTCTTTAAAGAACAAATCAGCTATGTTAGTGGCATCATAGGTTTTATGACATGGAATGAAATGCGCTATCTTAGAAAACCTATCGACCACTACAATTATTGAATCTTGACCCCCTTTTAGTCATAGGTAAACCTAAAACAAAATCCATGGAGATATCAACCCAAGGTTCACTAGGAATGGGTAAATGAGTATACAATCCTTGGGGTAGAACCTTAGACTTAGCATGTTTACAAGTTATGCATCGATCACAAGTTCATTCTACATTAATCCTCATTAACATCTCTAAAGTCTTTGCAATCCCAAAGTGACTCATTAGTCCCCCCACTGTGTGTTATGCTAACCAACAATTCACGCATGGAAGAATTAGGAATGCATAATTTATTTTTCCGAAACAAATAACCCACATTCTTAAAGAATTTGTCTATTGCACCCTTATTACATGATTCATATATGCTAGAAAAATCTAAATCATTAATATGCATGCCTTTAATGTACTCAAAACCAAACAACTTTGCACTTAAAGAAGTAAGAGGTACATGCTTCCGAGACAACTCATCCGCCACCATATTTTCCTTACCTTGTTTGTATCGGATAACATAGGAAAATGTCACAATAAATTCCATCCATCTAGCATGCCTTTTGTTCAGCTTACCTTGACCCCGTAAATGCTTCAACAACTCATGATTAGTGTAAATCACAAACTCCTTCAGCCATAGGTAATACTGCTATGTCTTCAAAGCTTGAACTAGTAGTGCATCAAGCTTTTTTTCATATGTAGTATAGTTGAGTGCTGTTCCACTTAGATTTTTACTAAAATAAGCTATCGGCCTTTTATCCTACATTAAAACTGCTCAAATGCCTAACCTGATGCATAACACTCAATCTCAAAAGTGTTGTTAAAATTAGGTAATGATAAAATTGGTGTAGTATACAACGTATCTTTAATAGTATTGAATGTATGCTCTTGCTCCACTTAACTTTTCACTCAAATAAGCTATCGGCCTCATATCCTGTATCAAAACTACTCTAATGCCTATACCTGATACATCACACTCAATCTCAAAAGTATTGTTAAAGTTAGGTAATAATAAAATCGGTACGGTACACAACCCATCTTTAATAGTATTGAATACATGCTCTTACTCCACTTAGCTTTTCACTAGAATAAGTTACGACCTCCTATCGTGCATCAAAACTGCTCCAATACCTATACTTGATGCATCACACTCAATCTCAAAAGTATTGTTAAAGTTAGGTAATGATAAAATTGATGTCGTACACAACATATCTTTAATAGTATTGAATGTATGCTCTTGTCCATCATCCCATTTAAAACCTACAATTTTTTAACAATTTCAGTGAGCGGTGTGGCAAGTGTGCTAAAATCCTTTACAAATCCTATAAAAACTAGCCTAACCATGAAAACTTCTTACCTCAGTTATACTTTTAGGTGTTAACCATTCTTTAATAGCTTTTATTTTCTCTTCATCTACCTTAATTTCCTTAGCATTAACCACATATCCAAGAAATACAACATTTTCTATGCAAAATGTGCATTTTTTAAAGTTAGCAAAAAGTTGTTCTTTTCTTAAAACTACTAGCACACACCGCAAATGTTCAATATGTTCATTGAGGATTTTACTATAGATTAAAATGTCATCAAGGTAAACGACAACAAACTTGCCTATAAATGCACGCAAAACATGGTTCATTACATGTATAAAAGTGCTTGGTGCATTAGTGAGTCCAAACGGCATGACCAACCATTCATACAAGCCATAGCTAGTTTAAAATTTCATTCATCACTTTCCCTCATTCGAAGTTGATGGTAACAATTCTTAAGATCAATTTTGCTAAATATGCATGCACCAAATAATTTGTCCAACATATCATCTAACCTAGGAATAGGATGAGAATACTTTACCGTTATGTTATTGATGACCCTACAATCTAAGCACATTCTCCAAGTTCCACCCTTCTTTGGCACAAATAGGACTGGCACGACAACTTGACTCATGCTCTCCCTCAAATACCCCTTACTAATCGATCCATCCATTTGTCTTTGAAGTTCCTTTGGCTCATCAAGATTACTTCGATTTGGAATGATTGCGTCGGGTACGAGTCAATTTGGTGTTCAATGCCTCAAATGGGTGGCAAACCACTAGGCAAGTCCTCCGGGAATACATCTCCAAATTTCTGCAATAATAAAATAGCCAAGCTAGGGAATGGTGAGTTAGATTCCTCAAAATTGAGGAGTGACTCCTTGTACACTAAGAAAATCATTTGTTGTCTCTCCACTATCTCTATTTTCAACCCACTCCCTTTTGCAAAGAAATTTGCTCTAACTTTTCTCTCATTTCGGAAGACCCCCATTCTTTTCTCTCATATGACTCTTCTTTCTTTTAGCCACCTCACTATTTTCTCTCTTACTTGCCCACTCATTCTTTTCTCTCTTTTTCTCTAACTCTTTCCGTCTCTTTTCTTCATCATTTTTTAGTTTGATTTGATCTTCATACACTTGTGCCAGAATTAATGGTGCAAGTGTAATAGACTTTCCACCATTGACAAAGATGTACCTATTTTTATACCCATTATGTATCACTTTCCTATCGTATTGCCATGGTCTCCCCAACGAGATATGACTCTCATGCATAGGTACTACATCACACAATACTTCGTCTTGATAATTACCAATTGAAAAATTAATCAACACCCCTCTATTCACCTTAACTTCCCAACATTCATTCAACCAATGTAACCTATAGGGCCTACGGTGTTTAAGCATAGTTAATCCCAATTTTTCTACCAGATTAGTGAAGCTACATTTGTACAACTCTCACCATCAATGATCATGCTACATACCTTATTATTGATGTGGCACTGTATATGGAAAATATTTTTTTCTTTGTTACTCCAAGTCATCCGCCTTGATATGAGTGTTAAGAGCTCACCTCGTGACAAGTAGCTAATCCAACAATATATTCTATTCTACATCCCATCTCCTTTGTTGTTGTTCCACTTTGGTTTCAAGAGAACCCGAAGCACCCGATGAGTACCTTAATATCTCATTCCTCTTTAATTGCCTCTCTACCTTTATAGTCATGTGTAGCATGTCTTCTAATTCCACATAGTGTTGCTGCTCCACTACATTATCTATGTCCCGATTCAGTCCGTTCAAAAAGTTGGCCATGGTGGCCTCCCGATCCTCCTCCACATCCGTCCTAATCATCAACAACTCCATCTCCTTGTGATAATCCTCCACACTCTTCGATTCTTGGTAGAAGCTTTCTTAATTTTTTATGAAGCTCTCGGTAGTAGTGATTAGGTACAAACCTCTTCCGCATGATAGCTTTCAAGTCCTCCCATTTATTGACCGATCATTCCTTATTTATCCTCGTTGTCACCTGTTTTCGCGTGTTTTTTGCAACCCGCCAACAATTACGAAAGAGGGAGGGGTCAGACGATTGTGTAAGGAACAGACCTCTTGAGACAAAGTCCCAAAAAGGGGTGCGTAGGCCAGTGAAGGATTACAATTGGGAAGTAGACAAAACGCCTCCAAGGGGCGCAAGCACACGAGTACTGAAAAAGGATTAAATCTAAACTAAGCAATAAAAATTACATGATCTCTTGTAGAGAGTTTTTGATTCGGTCTTTTTCTTCTATGACGTTACTTCTTTTATACTTCTTGAGCATCCCTTGGTTATCGAAACTGCTCAGACTTGCTTCGTGTCCTTCGTAACCGCCCACTCTTTTAGTGGGGAATCACTTATTCGGGGAGTAGTTGCTTAGTAACCGCTGCCACTACCTTTGTTGCTTCCTGGATCGTGCCGGGTTTACTTGCCAACCGTTTCCAAACTGTATCCTTTAGACTTGTTTGATTTTGGGCGACTTGGGGTTCTGGGCGACAATGAGGCTGTCGTCCTGGGCGATTGTGCCGTACCATCTTTGTTCGGCCTCTGGGCGTCCTACAACCTTGGGGCGATGGTATTCCTTTGTTCTTGGGCTTCCAATATTCAGGATTTTCCACAGGCCTTCAACTTGGGCGTTTCTTCTTGGGCCTTTTAATTGGCTTCTGTTGGGCCTTTACCTTGGATTTATCAATTGGACTTCCTTTCGATTTTGGGCTGCATTTTAGTGTGTCAACAATTACCCCCCAATATGGCAGAATTAATACTAATCATTAATTTTGCCATATTCATTCTGTATCTTTCCCGCAATATTTGAACTTCCCAGAATTTCAATCGTCGCTTGCGTTCTAGTGCTTGAAAAGTTGCGACGTTATAAACCCTTAAAACCCCAAAAGTACGCGGCATCCTTTTCATTCACCTTTCTGCGGCATTACATCTTTCTTCGCCATTTCACCGTCTTCCTTGCGGCAACCTTCGATTTAGATCAAACAATCTTCGAGAACAAATCACTTTCTGTGCCATAATGACTACTTCTCAAACTTCTTCGGACAATGTTTTCAGTTTTGAGGATTTCCAGACCCTTCTTGCAAGACCATATGTGAACCCGTCTTTCCTTTCACAATCCGATGCGGACCGCAATGAGTTTTATTTGGGTCCGTCGTTCAATGATGCTGAAGCCGTCGAACGGGCCGCGGTCGGACATTTGTTCCCGTGTTCTGAGGATCTCCCTTTCTCGCAATCTTTGCCATTGAGGCCGATCCATGATAGAGGTATTCGTACTTGGCCTAAAACTGATGCATCTTTCCGTAGGTGGCATGCACGTATGGTGGCTCATGGTCCCACCAAATCAATTTTTGAACGTGCTAAAATTCTGGACCTATTGGAGATTACCCTTTTCCCCCCAACATATGACTCCGTGCTTTTTCCAATCGCCCTAAGTTATTGGTCTCCTGAGTTCAATACCTTTGTTTTTCCTCTTGGTCCCATGACCATCACCTTAAGGGACGTTGGGGCTTTGCTGAATCTTCCGCCTTTGGGCGATACCATTTTTCCTAGCATGCTAATCTCTGGGGGTGCCCCAAAATTTGATAAAAAGCTTACTGAGTCTTACTCGAGCCTGCAGGGCAGTTACGTCACCGCTGTATCTGAGCCTAGCCATTCTGAGCGAGTTGCTTTTCTCCAAGTCTGGCTTTGTAAATATGTCATTTGTGTTCCTAGCTTGAAACCCTCTATGAGCTACTTGCCCCTATCTCATGAGTTGGCTCGGGGTAGACCTTTGAACTTATGTTCATTCTTCCTGGCTGTTCTTTATAGGGGTATGGCCATGCTCCAATTCCAATTGAAAAACAATGCATCTCCCACAGGCAGCGGGCCCTTATGGCTTGCTCAATTGTGGTTGAGATCTTATTTCCCTCAGCTGGGTATTCCATCTTTTCCTCCTCGTGAGGTTTCCTGTTATGGGCTTTTTATTCATCAACTGAGCCCTGTAAATATGTCCATGAGAGATGTTTTCACTTTCTTCCACACTTTGAATTCAACTCTTTCGTTTTTTCCTTTTCCTTCTGAGCAAATCCCTCCTTTTGTGCGACCTCCTTCTACTTTGGCCGAAGCGGATACATTTTTGCCTGTTTGGGTTCAATTTTTAGTAGGGAGGGAATTGTTTCATGACATTCTGATAGGGACCAATGCTAAGGCGGGGGTAGAGATATATGCGCCTCAATTTTGTGCTCGCCAACTTAGTTTTGGCCAAATGTGGCCTATCCCTCCTTGCTACTCCAATAATTTGATGGATCGCTTCTACATTCTTAACAAGGCAAAGGCCCAAGCCATCGACGTCCGTAATAAACTTTTGGCAACCGGCTTTACTTTCGCTCCCTTCAATCCTACTGCTGCTACTCATCCTCTTTTTGACCAACTGTGGCCGTCAGTGAAGCAACGGTTATTTTCAACTGATGCGAATCGCGCTTTCCACCTCCTAGATAAACAGGGTACCTTTCCCATTTCCACTGCGTCCCCTTCACGTTCTACGCGCTCCCCAGTTTCGAAGCCTACCGTTTCTAAAGGTGCTCCTAGTCGCAAGCGGCCAGCTGCGACCGTAATATCCTTGCAGGATGATGTTGATGATGATGACGCTCCCCTCATCATAAGGAGAAAGGTAACTGAACTTCACCTACTGCACAAGTTGTTTTCTTTTCATGCGATAATGATTTGCTTTTCTTTCCAGAAGGATTCTCCTTCCGGGGCTATGGTTTTGGCCGATTCTTCCTCATCCCTTCTTGTCAAGGCTGCGCCGCCCAAACATCAAGCTCCAGCAACATCGTCTTCAGTCGATCCCCTTCCTCAGGGTGTCGACCCCCCAAGCGTGGTCCTAGAAGGTAAGGCTTACTTTTGATACCTTTGGCCTTTCTTTATCGCTGCTGTTTTCATTGATTTACTGCGGTATGACATGTGCAGAGACTCTGGTGTCTTCGTCTGGTGGGGAAGGTCCTCCTTGCCCAGCTAAAGGGAAATCTCCTCAAGTGATGGAAGAAATAAGGGGAGCTCCTGAATTTCCAACCACCGGCGATGAGGTCTTTTTACTGCGCTCTTATCTCTGATTTTGCTTTGTTGTGTAGAGAAACTTTCAATATTGGCAACTTTCTTTTGCAGGAATCTGATAACATTCTCAACTCTATCCAAGACCTATTCACCTCTTGGGCGCGCATGAAAACATCCTCTGCATCGTCTTCCATTCCTGCGCACGAGGACATGACACTTCTCAAACAGGCACTGTTTGAGTATGTTTCCTTCATGGATATGGAGATCGGCCGTGCTAGCGCCGCTCAGCAAAAGGCCAAACTAGACATGTTGAGTGCGAACCTACTGCAAGTGCTCTCACTCCCATCGCTCAGCATTTCTACTGATTTTAAAGTGAAGCTGAGGGTTCTTCACGCCGACATCGTTTCCTTGCTGGCCAAAAACGCAGAATTGAAGACCAGAAGTGCCCAATATTTTCGCGCTTCTTCTGAGAAAGAGTCTTTGCTCCAGGAAATTGACAGGAACCATGCTGACTTGACTGAGGTTTCTTCAGAACTTGTAGTGGAAGACTCTTTGATGTTGAGCCTGACTGCTGAAATGAAAGAGCTGCAAGCGAAAATGAACGATTGCATGGCGAGAATAGCTGCTAAGAGGCGTACTGCATCCCAAGGAATTGCAAAAAACCAAATCTTTATTGGAGCAGTATCAGAAGTTGGAGGTTGACGACGACTTGGTGGCGAAGTTTGGTATCCTTTCCTCTAGGCAAGGCGAAGAGTGGGATAGACTTAGGCAACAGATGCGCTCAGCTTGGGGCGATTTGTAATTGAACATTTACTGTTCTAATTTTTGTAACTTTTCGCGCTGACTGCCTTTATTTGATGTAATCTGATGTCTTTATCATCATTAATGAATAGTTATTTTGAAGTGGTGTTTATCCTTGATCGCCGATTTTCCTCGTACTCAATTCTTGTGCCAACATCCATGCATATCCTCTTGGCATTTGAGTTTTCTTCCCTAAATGTTTGATCCATATTGGTTTCACTCACTGGTCATAAATGTGACCTTCCAGATTCCAGCTTTTGATCTTCCAACCCCTATAAATATGCCTGTTTATACTCATCGTTTTCATCCTCATGCCTTCTCAAATTCAATTTCCCACCATCAGAGTTTCCTGCCACTGCATGGCACTCCGGTCGTTTCCCGACAACTTTTTCTTCTACAGGGATGGGTTTCTCGATTTACCTCCTTCGTTTTGACATCACTTTTGGTATGGGAGGTATAGGAAATGTCAAACCGAGGCAAGAATTTTGCCCTCGGTTTGCTTGTTGAGAGTGCTTCTCTTCGCCTACTATTGCAGCAATGCTTTTAGGAAGGCTGTAGGGAACATTTCACTCTCTTAATTGGCCATGGATTGAAGGGCTATTCCTCTACGCCTGCCCTTGCAGCAATGCATCTAGGAAGGTTGTAAGAGTAGTTCACCTTCTTACGGCCATAGGCTGAAGGGTTGCTTCTCCTTGTCTACCACTGCAGCAATGCGTTTGGGAAGGATGCAGGGGCAGTTCACCCTCTTACGGCCATAGATTGAAAGGCTGGCCGTACTGGTTTCACTCTTTCTGTCCCTTTCAGTCAGAAGATGATTTGTAGCGTGTATCGCCTTGTATTTTGCCTATGTCTTTTACTTTTTTTTTTTTTTGTAAAGAATGGTTTGTAAGGAGCACTGGATAATAAAGGACTTTGTTTTGAATATGCCTTGTTCTCTCTGATTTTCTTAGAACGTGATCGTCCAATTTTATTTACCGCCATCGTTCGGCATGAATACATCACAATTGTAATCATACCATTTACGCATATATTCTATTTATTTTGCTATCAGAACGTGATCGTCCAGTTTGTTAACTGCCTCGCTTGGCGTGGTTAGATTATGATTGCGATTTTATCACTCAAGTGTTTATCTGTTCACTTTCCCAAAGGGATGGAACATATCTTTTCAGGTACTTACCATTAATAAATCTTATGTGCCTAGTACCATCTAAATCTTCCAAGTGGTAAGCTCCATTAGGCAACACACTCTTCACTCTATAAGGCCCTTCCCAATTTGGCTACCATTTGCCATACTTTGGGTCCTTACTATCTAAAGGAAGTATTGTCCTCCAAACCAATTCGTCCGCATTAAAGAATTTGGCTATAACTTTCTTATTGTAAAATCTAGCCATTCTTTGTTTATGAACTTGCAACCTGTCTAGCACGTCTAACTTCAATTCGTCCAATTCTAACAAGTTTTGAACCAACGATTCCTTGTACTCATTCTCGTTCAATTCGTACTGCCGACGCACCCTTATGGATTGCACGTTGATTTCTACGGGCAATACAGCCTCCTGCCCATAAGTGAGTTGGAAAGGTGTGACGTTGGTGCTCGAGCGGGGCGACGTTCTGTAAGCCCATAAAGCTTTGTTCAAGCATTCGTGCCAGTTTCTGGCATTTTCATTTATCATCTTCCTTATGATAGATTTCAGAGTCTTGTTGGATGACTCTGCTTGACCGTTTGACTGAGCGTAATACGGTGTGGAATTTACCAACTTAATTCCAAACTCGCTCAAGAATTCCTTCACTTGATCTCCATTTAGGGAAGTCCCATTATCTACCATTAAAGTTTGTGGGATCCCAAATCTGTGAATGATGTGGTCTCGGACAAACTCTATGATATTTTTCTGGGTGATTTCCTTTAGAGGGACTGCCTCAACCCACTTGGTGAAAAAGTCCGTGGCGACTATAATAAATGTGTGTTGTTTGGACGATGGAGGGTAAATCTTCCCTATCAAATCTATCGCCCAACCTTTGAACGGCCAATGCTTGATAATGGGTGCCATGTTGCTTGCTGGTGCCCTCTGTATTGGACCGTGTTTTTGGCATGCTAAACAGCTTTTTGCATATTGAACACACGATTCACCCATCTTTGGCCAAAAATATCCACTTCTAATAATTAGTCATCTCATCTTTTGGCCAGCCTGATGGGCTCCACATATCCCTTCATGCACTTCGGCCATAATTGTCTTAGCCTCTTGCAAGTTCACGCATTTTAATAACACACCATCAGAACGTTTTTTGAACAACTCTTCGTCTATTAACGCATAGTTCAATAAACGCAATTTCGTTCGTCGATCAATTCGCCCATCAAGCTCTTTGAAGGACTCCTTAATCTCATCTATCCAATCCAGTGCGGCCCCACTTTCTATGCATTGAATTTCCGTTTTTCTTGCCCTCCGCTGAACAACGGGCAACATAGTTCCGTATTCGTGGATAGATTCCCAACTTATCGCCTTTGAATAGCCAGAAGCCAATTGGGCCAACTCGTTGGCCATGTCATTGTATATTCTATTGACACATTGAAGCTCTACTTGGTCAAATTCTTCCAATAACTCTTGGGCGATTTCGTATAAACTCATGATAGAATCACCGGTTAATTGATGAATCACCAATTGAGAATCGCCCATGACGATTACATTCTTTATTTTCATCTCTACCATCAATTCCAAGCCTACAATTAAGGCTTCGTACTCGGCTTGATTATTAGTACAGATTCTGTCCAAGGTGAATGCGAACTTATAGCAAACCCCTAAAGGATTTATCAAAGCCACTCCTACACCTGCTCCTTTAGAAGTTTTTGATCCATCAAAATATAAAACCCATGGTTTCAATTCAAACGAATCAACCTCGAGTTCTAGTTCGTGAGGTACGTCCAGACATGGATGATCGGCCAGAAAATTAACCAAGGCTTGATTTTTAACTGCCTTTTGGGGCACATACTTTATTTCGAATTCCGACAGTGCTAAAGTCCAAAGACCCACCCGTTGGTGTAAAATAGGGCGAGAAAACATGTATTTGAATAAATTGACTTTGGAAATTAGATAGACTGTCACAGGCCGTAAATAAGCCCTTAATTTTGTACACGTGAAGTATAATGCGAGACACAAATTCTCGATAGCAGAATAATTACATTCACATTTGGTTAACCGTCTACTTAAATAATAAATCGCCCTTTCTTCGCCAACTTGGTCTTCTTGTGCGACCATCCCCGCTATCGATTCTTGTTCAGCCGACACGTACAATTTCATCGGCCACCCTTGGATTGGTGACACCAACACCGGTGGGCTTGTTAAGTATGTCTTCAGGCTTTCGAAAGCCTTTTGATGTTCTTCTTTCCAGACGAATTCGTCTTGATTTTTCAGCTTTAGGAGAGGTGAGAACGCTTTCGTTCGCCCTCATGAGGCAGCATTTGGCTGACGAACGTTGGGCGATCCTCTCCTTCCTCACCAATGTTAACTTTGACCAAGGGGTCTTGAGCTGCGCATATCCTGACTTAGGGATCTTCGTCGCTTCATCATCCACGTCGCTCAGAGAGTTTTGCTCTTCCAGGCAATCCACTTTATGAACTTCCCAATCCAAGCTCTGCTCCATTTCGGACACCATCAATTTGTCCTTTAGCATCTTTAACGCCGCTTCTTCTTTCTTCATACATTCACATTCTTTATTGAAAGCCATCAACTTGGCTAGGAAGGCCTGAACTTCGGCCTCTTGTTTTTGTTGTCGAAAACTCATTTAAGGTTGTTTGGCCTCTTTT